>JABASF010000685.1:0-34305 GCA_019776145.1 Harlomillsia oculata
ATTTAGGTACGACAAATAATTATGTAATTCAGTGCAACAATATTAATTATTAATTAATCATTAACCTTTGACTTAAGTATACTCATATTTATTTTCATTGTATTGTATGTAGGGGCTGTACACGATGGTATGAAAACAGCAGAAGATTGTCCATTTAATGAAGGGAGGATCATGAGCTATGAAGGCTGGGGAAAGCCGAACAAATTCACATTTAGCAAGTGTTCAATTGGCGCTATTGCTAATTTCTTAAGGAGTCAACAGGCAGCTTGTGTTCACACGAATCAAGCTGAAATTCATTACAGTGAAGACCCAAGATTGGTAGGAGATCGACTGGACATGACAGAGCAATGTCGAAGAATAACCAAGGAACCTGAAGCAACAGTTGATTCTGACAAATCCAGTGATGAACTTTGTTTAAATCTTGTTTGTGTGGTCCCAGAGAATGTTGGAATTCCAGGAAAAATGAAGATTTACATTGTGAACAAACCGCCGGCTGACGGTTCCTATTGTGGTACGGGTAAAGTTTGTTTGCATGGCAGGTGCACTACGAAAGACGGCATCGATGTAAGAAAAAAAGAACACTTAGAGAAAGAAGAAGAAGACGACATTGACTTTGCGAAAGAGGACGAAGAAGTCCCAGAAAAGATCAGTACTGAAGATTCGCAAGGAGATAGAAACAATTCAGGATCCTCCCTTCATTAAATGGACAATCTTCTGCTGTTTTCATACCATCGTGTACAGCCCCTACATACAATACAATGAAAATAAATATGAGTATACTTAAGTCAAAGGTTAATGATTAATTAATAATTAATATTGTTGCACTGAATTACATAATTATTTGTCGTACCTAAATTATGTGCTAGTTCATGGGCAACGGTCCAAACGCCGTCCCAAAACCACCCATGATCTTCTGCAATGTGGCATCCCATAAAAGTGTTATCCTTTTCATACCACCAACAAGCTCCGTTGATAAATCCATACCCAGCAGAGCTTCTCTGTGGTTCCACCGACGACGCCTTATTAACTTTTGCCATTTCTTTCCCGGTGATGAAACTCACAACGTCAAATTTCGGAAGCACCATTCTATTCGCAAAAACCCATTTTCCTAGATTCAATAGGGCTTTTTCAATGTCATACGCATCTTTTCCAGGTATTTTAGAATCTTCCAGAAACTTCTGTGCGCTTTTTGAACCAATTGCCAACACTCCGACTAATTTAAACTTAATTTTTACATCCGCGATAGCCTCGTACCGTAAATTGATTGCGTGCACCATAATTGCAAAGTAACATAAGAGTTTGCGAACACTGCCTCTAAACTGCATATGGGTTGAATAATCCGTAATAAAAAACACTTCGGGGGTTGCGGATGTCAAGTCAGTTTTTCCTTTACGACCTTCACCAGAAACGTGAGTCAGTTTTCTACCGTAGTCCAGAAAGTCAGTGTCTGGACTTAGTTTAGTTTCCGACAACTTGTGCTTTGTTCCTTCTCCGTCATCTTCTACTGTGATTGCTCTTCCTTGAAAAATGCCGGTGATGGCGGCTCCTGTTCTGTTTTTGGTTACATTATGCATACTGAGAATTGATTGTCGTTCCAAATCCATATAAAGTTCATCTTCAACTTCGGACGTTACTTCCATTGGAACTTGCTGACCAAGCGCAAGTCCAGAAAGATCAGATGAAAGTACCTTAGTAAAATGTACGTTTGGAGAAATCACAAAGTCTTCTTTCGGAATTGGGCGAAGGTGAACAGCATGACTTTGATTCTTCGTTGTTAGACGGAATTCATATGGCACATCCGCGTTATGAGTTGGTACAAGATAAACCTGAACTGTCTCTGACTTTCTCTCGGAATCTTTTGAAAACTCGTTATCGTTACGGATCTTATGGTGTGGAAATGCAGTGGTGATCGCAACTAAAACGAAGGGTAGCAGCCTTGTTATCATGGCTCTTATGCAAAAAGTTAGATAGTATTTCAAATGCAAGTAAATGTCAATAGGAATAATAAACTTCCTTGTGTAGTTATCTTATATCATTGAACTGAACTGAATAATCGACCATACGAAACATTTTGATCAGACTGGGGTCTGCAGGGCAGGAATCCAACGGCGCAATTAAACTTCTATATTTAAACAATGCCAAGTTCCAAATGTTATTGAACCGAACTCTGAAAGTATTAACAATTTAATGATACGGAAACAAGTAGCATAGCGCATAGCATACCTAATAATGTAATAGTAATAATCAATATGACGGAGTTTTAATGATCGGACTTTTAATGCAATGTGGATGAAAAAAAGTGATAAAAAAGTAAATAAAACTCTCTGTAGAAATTGTAATGATGGCTATTGTCAAGAGAGCTCAAACATTACAACTACGGTCGCCTTCTCTGACTCACTCAGATTAACCGGAAATGAACTGCACGCCATTACCACATAACACCGTCCGTTCGTGCAACACAAGCATTTAATAAAGTTTATACTGAATTAGTTAATAAGGAGACAATGTCAGAGGAAAGTGATAGAGAATATAACTAAATGTACATGTATTATGCCCTACGGTTTTTAAATAAAAAGTAACATAAAAATAGTTACACTTACACTAGTCAAAGGTATGTTTTACGAACTGCAAGATTGCAACTTGCAACTAACCGTTGTATCATAATAATCATTAATCATCATAATTCATAATCATAATTCATACTACTCCATTGGAGTATCGTGCTCTATCCTCTCCTCTTCCTCTCCTCGTCGTCAAGTTCAAGAGCAAACCTGTATAGATTAAATACAGAAAGATGTTTGAAGTTTGATATGGTTGATTCAGGAATTGAAATTAATTTAAATCGAAAGAGTGTCTGACTTACGTTAGAGATTGCGGCACTCACGCATTTCAAATATGGATCGTAGGATTTACAAAATTCATCCTTCGGATCCAATGCTTTTCCAAGTTTTTCTGCGCATTCCATCATCGGTGGTCGACACTTGTCTCCGATGGCTTTGGGGAACTCATTAGAAATGAACTTCTCAATCACCTCTTTTGAGGTTGTGCCTTCTGAACTTAGCTGTAGTAAGACAAATACGAAAGTTGCTTTAATACAGAATATTTATTGGGTTAACTTGAGTGTATCATTATTATTAGTTATTACAACTATTAGGCTGTAGGCTATAGTATTAACTGGGTAAACTTACAATGTGCTCATTTATCATTACACATTTGAGGACACACTGTATGAAAGAATCAAATTAATAAAGGACGTTCATTAAATCATTTTCCTTATCATGAATCATGAATCATGATTATGATATGACTTATGAGATGACGTGGCTTTAATGTAATTTTCGCAGGTTTACCGTTGCTTTCGCAGTTTTGTCCTTGCCCCTGTAATGCAAAGCTTTTGTACAGTTCACAATTTGGTTGAGTTGCCGTTTGGTCATGTCGGACATGATCATTTTGCAAGATTTTTCTTCCTTCTGACAACTTCCGCTTTCCTGTTTCACCAGACAAGTTTTGTACGTCACAAACCGAATCCAGAATTATAATAATTTCATATTTTAAGATTTTATTCTGGAGTGTATTTTATAGTTTACCAAGTACATGAAAAAGCAGGTAATTCCTGCCCAAACAACGACTGTAGTTAGGAATCTCATTTTACCCCTTCACGTTGAGTACCTAACTGAAGGTTTAATTATTGAACTTTAAAGAAACGAAAAAATGAAATTCTAATTCTAGAAATGTAACGTTGCTTGAAAAGGAAAAACAATAACTACCTTTGAACGGACGGTATAATGTAAGGCTATGTTTGCAATGATGTCTTTAAATAACCTTCGGTAACAAAGGGAAGCATTATTAAAAGTTTACTTTTGTCATCGCTGCGTTTCCTAATGATACTAATGATCCATAAAGCACGTAAAACAATTCAATCAAGTGCCGTCTTTGAGGTTCACGCAGAAGGCATTTCTTTATGTCACAGGAAGTATACATACATCAATGGAATGGTGCGTTTGAGTTGTGTTGCCTTTTGTGTAAGCTGCCATTTCAATTAAGCGTAATTATACTTAATGATACTTTTTTGGAATGTGTATGCCTGCAACTATTATAATGAATTTTGAATATTATTTTTGTGGTACCGACCAATCCAATTAAATCATCATCATTTTCATCGCACATCGTCGACATCGTATACTCGGCGTAACTTTATCAACACCAACAGTGTATTTTCGACATATTTCATGTTACATTTTACCCTCGCTCAAGTGCACAACGACAACACGAATAAATCGACAATTGTCACACAGGACACATGTAATGTTTTAGTTAGATGAATGGGTTTAGGCTTAGGCCTTTTAGGTTACCACGACACGACTTGATGCGTAAGTTCAATACAAGTCCTGGTTTTTTATTATACGCATATTTTACCTATATTTTATCTTTAAGGAAGATGCAAACAGGAGACCATAATCAATAATTATAATGACTTAGGGTAAAAGTAAACCCGTATTTACTGTAATTAACGAAGTGCGTAACTTGAGTCGTTGAGCCTTGTTTTGAAGTACTTTATTTCAACACTTTTTGGCGAATAAATATGATACTGATAAAAGTTATGATAATGCATTGTACTATTGCCATTCTTGTATGTACTATCTTGATTACTATCAGAAATTAATAGAAATCCCAATATTCGTGTGATATTTGGCGATTCCTGTGTGTGACACCATGGCATGACAGACTATACAATTTACTGTATAAATATTTTCATACAAACGCACTATTGCTTTATTAAGTTGGGTTTTCGCTGATCATCATCAGTCTCTTTGAATTACTTACAATGGGTCTTACTCTTAACGTAGCACTGGGGGTTTTAGTTTTCATTGCTGGAGCATCAGCTCAAGTGGATTTGATTCCTGATGTAATAAACGGGAACTATTTTATTATTAGTCGTACAAATCCTGATTTGGTAAGTGCACAAAAAGTGTCAAGTCACGATGTCAAGCTGAAAAAACTATCATAATTGCTTCATGTTATTCATATATATTAGATGCTGAGTGCAAGAGATGATGGTTCAGAAGGAAGCTGGCAGTATCTGGGAAATGTAACTGCAGAAGTATACTCCTCATCATTACCTGACAATTTACTGAGAACGCTAATCTGGAGATCAGAGAAAATGCCATTCTACGAGTCACAAGGTAAAGCTATAAACTACTAATAAAAGATACCATTGTTTAAAAATCCACTTTACCTAAACATTTGTTTTCATTTCACAGGACCGAACATTCTACGTCAATTTAACACGCACGGAGCATTCAGCTTCAATACCGTGGAAATTGAATTGCCTCGACCTGGATCTTTTCCTGTGAGACATTACTGGCGCGGGGTTGGTGTCGACCAGCACGTAATGCTCAACAGTCTTCCACAATTCGATTGGGATGGACTAGGCAACAATCGCTGTCTTCAAATGAACGGAGCTCAACAAATCGTGACATTTGAGCAATGTGACAATACAAACTGGGACCAAATGTGGAAGTTTCAACGTTACAGTTCTAATCAATAACATTCTTTAAGGCAACGTTTGGCTATACTCAACAAGTCAACTACCCTACCCACAACTACTCTTAATGAAATATAAAATATAATTACGATAAATTAGTTATGTGGTGATTTGGTGATTATACAGAGAATCTTTTCATTTCCTTTCATTCACTCTAATAAATCTTCATCATTTGAAAATGGATTTGGAAAGAACCATCCATGTAGACATTTCGGTACTTGAGAGTCAATAGTGTCAAAATCTACTTTAGCTAACAGAATCCACAGTTTTGCATCCAAAATGATTAGAGAAGTCTTCGTCGTTTGAGAACTTGTAGAATTACTAGTACCATCCCAGCCATAAACGACTGTCGACAAAATGAGCCCATCGTCTTCCCCGGGGTTTGCAATATCCGGTCTAGGAACAAAAATAGGTTCACTTGGATATGCTCGATCTTCCAATGCCATTGTCCAACGTTGAAAAACTTTGGCATTTGCGTGGACCTTTATTAGCTAATTATTAGAAAGACGGTTGAATTAATTAGATTTTTCGGCGGAGGTGAAAATATTTATAAAACGTACGTACCGTTCCAGGATTTTCTGCATCCACATCAGACGAAATAGCATAGAAGTATTCATACGGCTTACCATTATACTTTTCATAGTTAATCCGTGGAGTTTCACATCCAATGTCAACTATTCGCTCACTTTCTGCAGGCGTAATGTCCTCAGCAACAAACGACGGATCGCTGGAAACAAAAGCTGATTTCCCTAGTTTCAGTTTAAATCGCGTTGGCCTCGCCCTAAACATTTCAGCGTAATTTGGGTTGGAGTGAAATGATTTCAAAGTATCGTAGTACATGCATTCAATCATTGATGCATCTTTGTATGTACATATGTCGACATTAATTGTTACACTACCATCACATTCCTCGCTTTCAAAAGCGTTAATAGTGTGAAGAAAAAAGAAACTGCTTGCTTTAAATTTCTTTTGCCCTATGTCTAATGTGCTTTGAATTGTATTGGTGTTGTCCTCAAATGTACATGGATGTCGGGGAAAGACATGAAATACTGTTACTTCATCCGGGAAGAACTTTAAACACGAAGCCATTTGCTCGTTTTTTGTCATTGCCACTGCTACCTTTGGTAAAAACACTGTCAATGGCTGCTCGACGATGATTATGTAATTTTCAGTAACGCTGAATGAATGCATGTATGAAGGTGAAAGCGGCCATCTACAAGGGAAAGAATGCAGGATACGAGCACAGGTCCATGGTGATGTAGGAATTTGGGTTTGGGATGACGAACAATTAGCTTTCTTCGGGGTATCCATTTCAACAATGACGTAATGAATTCCATTAAGGAAACTTAATCGTTGCCCCAAGTTGATGACTTTCTCATCTTCTGCAATAATGTGCGGGTGTGATGTATGGTTTATGATAGCTAATTGAGAGAAGCAATCAATCTGGAAAATAAGCATTTTCAATCATTGCTTAGCTTAAGTTTTTTGCAATCTTACACTGTACCCTGTACCAGTGGTTCTTCCGCTATAATTTGTACTCTTTGAAATTATTACGTTTGCAACGGCAAGTAATGAATCCAAATTGATTCGATGAGCAAAAGGTGTTTCTGCTAAGGTGTAAATCTCGTCTCCAAACGGATGAATGCTTATGTTTGCATTGTCTGTGACAATATCGCCCATGCTGTTCCTCTTGAAACCGGTTCCTATTTGAAACAAGGACAAAGCTCGTCGGAATATTGTGTAGCAGACATCATCAACAGCACCCACTGAACCGAATTCTGCCAAAACAAGTCTTTTAGCATTGGCGTTTCTTGTAAAGGACTTTGTTCGAATATATCTGTTTGTGTAATGGACTCGTTGATTAGAAATGCTAAACTTCTGAATGAGACCAGGACCGTCGAAAAGATGAGGTCGCGATGTATCGGAAGTGTTGCTTCCCACTCTGCCATCCTGATTATTGAATACCTCTGAAGGATTTCCTCCTGGGCCATTACGAAGGAGAATGCCATTCAGCCATGTAGGAATGGAGCCTAACATGCTCAAAAACAAGAAAAGTTAGCTTAGCTGAAATCTAATTAATTGCATATTAATATATTAAACATTAGTGTATAACAATAATGTGTAATGCTACAGAATTACGTATTATACCATAAGATATATGTCCAGCAATTGGAGTACTGACTTCTTTTAAACACGCCCGATTCCAAACGTTCACGTCTGTATTCTTATAATAAAATTCTTCCTCCATAGTTATTGAACCGTTCTTTCAGACAAGAGACAACAGAGATGTGTGAAGCAGCTAAAAATATTTAAAATTGAGAATTTTATATGCCAACATAAATATTTTGATCTTGCGACTTCCTTGCTTTTTGGTTGTATATACCTAGTAATGAAATCTGACAGAGACACAGAAGATGACTGGATTGGATGACTGACTGACTTGCGAATTGCGATCGATTTTCATTTTTACATACTTTTCTCTTTACCATACCATGAAGACTGTATAGCAAAAATCATTATTATTATTAACGGGTGGCACTGGCAGTAGTAGGGATTCTTGAAATCCAATTTCTCTGGAGTATTCCCGTGTTCCTGTCTTATGTTAAGCAAACAAGATTCGAATAAATTGGATCTTTGAATTTAAAAGTGACGCCATCCTTGTTGTAATTGTAACCGTCATACCTACTCATAAAAATGAAAGAAATCATGATAAATCAGAAAATCAGAAAGCTTGCGACTGCAATTCTGCAATGAAAGCAATAATAAGAATTATCTCTGAGACGAATGCATGGAACATATTTTTATTCTATGTAATTTATGATAGTAAATTAGTAAACAAAGGCGAGGCGAGGAGGCAGGCTGGCAGGCACAGGCACATTATATTATCATATTATCAATGATCTTTGCATGTTTGCAGTTTGCATACAGCGAAGCGCGGAGCAATCTTTAATTCTTATCGTACTCAAAGTGTAAACACACGAGTGTGGGACACTAAACGATGAACCATTTCACATTTCACACATTAAATTGAACTGATAATGTGATAAGGAGTCATAATAAGTCCTATCGACGAGGCACACCAATACAAAATTATTTAGTACCTCAGGAGTCTCAGGTACTATTTCAGCGTCATCCTGGAAATTCAATAAAACTGAATGAAATTAACATCAAAGTTTAGAAGTTATTTTCTGCCCTTTTCCCGTTGGTTTTGCTTTCCATGAGTTGCATTTTTGCATATAATATTGGTATCCAGAATTCAGAAGTCCAGGAGAGCGGAGATGAGGATGACAGGATGAGGACAATAAGGAGACACAGACAGACAGGGACGCGGACGTCGGGATCGGGAGTCGGGACGTGACACGTGAGTGAGGACGGAGTGAGGAAGGTGACAAACAACAGCCAACAAACAGACATACAAAAGGCATTTCCTAAACATTCCAAGCACAAGGCAGCGCGTACGAGTTGAACTTGTAAATGTTAAAGGCTCCTCTCCTCATTCTCATGTGTTTGCATTATTGTTGTGAAGAAGTGGCAAGTGGCCCTGCTCAATATTTTAATTTTATTGTAGTTTTATAGTTTTATGAAGTGTTAAAGCGATAGTCTGACGTATTTAAATTACATGTTTTGAGTTGTTTACAAATTCCAAGTAATTAAAAGCAGATAAGCAGATTGCTACAAAGCAATTGTAATTTACAAAGCACAAATAAGAGAAAGGATTGCTTTTAAGAACATGGACGGAACGAAAAGTGTAGACGAATCCATGTCTGACTATGCCATGAGGGTTAAAATAATGGAGGACTTCCTCGTTTTCCAATTTGGTATGGTTTTTGTATTCGTAAAGTTCATTAATGTGAATTAATGAGGTTATTTAATATGTACGAAGTAGACGAAGTTGATCATCTCGTTTCATATGCGTATTGATGATATTCTTTCATTTAAATTATAACAGGAGACCTTTTCAGCAGCTTTGTACGCAAAGCCCGGAGAACGTCCAAAGCTTCCGTGACAATCACCCAAATTGCACCCACTGCCTCTACATTATTGTCAACAGGAAAGTTGGGATCTCGTCAACAACCATTTGCTAGTATTTCGAACAAGTCATCAAATTCAAAAAACAGTCACTTCCTCACGGGTGTCCCCAATGGTATTAAGGTGAAAGCACAACCATTAGAACACTCATCGTCGTCTTCATCCTCTTCAGCTGTAAAACGACCAAAAGTGACAATATCATGTGTACAAGACGATGAGATTGAAATATTAGATGTGTCCGATGACGACGAGGGGGATTTTAATAATAAGAGCTCTATGGACCGTGCTGAAGTGGGAACAAGTCAAACTAATAATTATGATTACGATGACGAGTATGAAGATTGTTATGAAATTGGGGGACGGTTTGTGAGAAGAGAAACCGTGAACATTGATCCTGTTGTTCCGGAGGAAGTTCCTGATGACGATGATGATGATGACGTAAATGAAACTGAAGAGACAGCTGACACTGACGTTGTGATGAATGACAACGAGTTATATGAATATGAACACGGAGGTTAGTATTAGTACATTATGTTGTTAGTCTTTCGGTCCCGTATTTCGATTTGTCCATCACATTCGTTTCATAATGGTGGGTCGAATAATATTATAATTAATTTTATAATATTAAAGTTTAGTTTCATGTTCAATGTAATTTGTTTCTGCAGGTTATAACTATAGCCAGGAAAACGAACAGGAATATGAAGAAGATGCAACTGGCGAGGAATATTATGATGAATCTCAGTATGTTGAGGGTGAAGGTGAAGAATATCAAGATCAAGATTTTGATGATGGGAATGGTCAGATGGTTGATTTGGAGGAACAGGGTCAAAGACGAAGACGCGTTTTAGAGTGCCCTTTCTGCGAGTCAAAATTCAGAGGTCGGGCAGTCATGAATGAGCACATTGATCGTGACCATTGTAACGGTCAACCTGTATGTCCTCAATGCGGAAAAGAATACAATTGCTTCCGAAGTTTTCATTCGCATCTTCTTCGTCACGATAAAAGCAATCGCACAGATTTTAAGTGTTCATATTGTGAGAAGTACTTTAATTCGAGAAAAGAAGTTACGGTTCATGAAAGAATTCATACGGGAGAGCATCCTTACACTTGCCACCTTTGCAACAGACCTTTCAAGACACTCAGCTCTATTAATCGTCATAAAATTTTTGTTCATCGAGTGGCTAAGGATAGACTGTATGAATGTGTGACTTGTAATACAGCCTTCCGTAACTGGAGTTTGTTGGAAAGTCACTTTTGTCAACCAACTGTCAAAAGAAGTACTTTGAAAGGACGTGGTACACGTGGACGAGGTGGGCAAACTCGGTAAAGGTGTAATAATGCAGCTTCAAAGGACAACGCTAGACAATGTAAACTTGTAAAGTTGTAAGCATAAAGCAGTTGTGTAAGTCTGAAAATGTACGAAAAACGAATTCCACTCCACTTCCACAGTATTGAAATTGAATTTTCACGTCTTCATAAATGACAAACTAAATACACGACTATAGCAAACTAGAGTATAGATAGTGATAATGTGTAATGTAGATCATCAATCATCATACTTTTATAATAATGTAAATTATAAAATCACACCTTCGTTTATTCGTTCAATAGCCATGATAAAAGTGACTGATTTTTGATTTTATTAGTTGTTGACAAGTCGATATATTCTGGCCATTCTGAAATAACTGTCTGACAAACATTCAGATAATTCTTATGGTTTGAAATTCAATCTCGCCAAAGTATTCAAAAAGCTGTACTAACTATTACAAATTACAGTATTCAAGTATATATTCTATACTGCCAGCTAACGAGCTAATTTATGTACACAAGAAGATTGTGTTTTATTTTATATCGTTTTATTTTATTTGTTAATGGTTTTAGAATTTAGACTAGCAGTTGTCACTACTTTCATTTGACTACAAATAGTTGATTTTAATACTTACGTTTCCTGTGTTTGAAGCGTATTGTGAGTTGTAAGTATACAATGAATTGTACTATAAAACTATGCTATTATTTTAACTTTGAGGCTGACTATAGTAATCTTCATTAGTTGTATATTTTATTTATGTAGGAGTACTTTACGATTTCGACATTTTTATATTATCGTCTATCGTTAATCGTTAACAATTTCGTGTCGTAGACTTGAGCGTCGTTTGTAAGCTATAACTTATTATAATATTAAATTAATTTTATTTTTCTGAAACATCCTGAAATCCTGAACAAGATGGAAAAAAAGATCAAGATGTTGTGGTGGTGATAAGGTGATGATGTGAAGGATAAAATTAATATTGTACTATGTACTGCTTCATTTCATTGTTAAGTTCTGCAGTAATAAACATTAAATTATTAAAATGTGAAACAAAGGACGACGAAAATTGAAAATATAGCTGGATGTATTTTTATTTTAGCACAGAGCATTACCAAATGTTACCAAATAGTGAATGCATGAAATGCTAGGTGCGGCATAGTCGCATAGTAGCATAGCCGCCTACCGGATGGATCCTTGTTTCGTTTGTGAGGTTAGATTCAAGCCAAGCGACGCGTTATCGAGATTATCGACATCCAGTCACCTTTTATCCGTAGAAACGTGACCATTGATGAACCGACTGAGGCTTTTTTTTCCAATAATTATTGTCATCACAAGGAGCAAACGTTTGTTGAGAACGAAATCAGTATTTTTTCTTGTCTCAGTATCTTTTAACTGTTCTCATTAAAAGCCATATTTTTAATTGTAAAGGGGGCGGATTTCCGTCATCGTATAGAATTACAATTTACAATGCTGTACGCTGAACAGTTGTTTAGTCGTCCACTGTGTAGTTACTGCCAAGTCGAAATCCCTGGTATGGGAATCGAATGTGCAGATTGCACTCATACTCCAACGTTTCGGATGTGTACTGACGTGAGTTTTTTTTATTTCAGGAACTAGTATACATTTTACAATAAATCAAATCTAGCGTCTTTTGGAAGTTAGCTAGTCTGCTATAAAAATAAAAACAGCTTTTGTAAAAATTAAAAATGATTTAAATGATGATTTTTATTTTTTATTCATAGTGTTTTGCTCTCGGTGCTGAAATCGGACAACACAAAGCTGATCACAGATATCGGTTTTTTGTAAGTAATGATCTGCTTTTAAGTTTTAGCGTTTTAAGTAATGAACGGAACGGATCATGGTCACGTATTGCAATGTAATTGGTGTTGGTATTGACTAAAACATGGCTTTGTTTTAGGATTCCGGTAGTTTAGTCATTTTTCCGAATAATAGAGCACCTACGGTCAAAATCGAAGGTGAACAACAGGTGACGACTTCGAGTAACTGGTCAGCGAGGGAAGAAGCTCGGATTTTGGATGCGCTTGAGCAGTACGGCTTTGGTAACTGGCAAGATATCGCCAAACATGTGGAAACCAAAACGCCTCAGGGTAATTTAGTTATGGAAGCTTTATTAATAACAAAACATAATATTGTTATTTGTTGATTTTGTTGACCAAAATCGTTCTGTCATTCTGTGCCTTAATAATAAATTGAGAATTTTGACTATACGATTTTCTTTTCAGAATCAAAAGATGAGTACGTTTCTCGGTTCGTCAACGGAGCACTGGGTCAGAACACTTGGACGGCTTGTTCAATTACGATTCCAAATTCACCGTTTAGTAAAAACTCGGTGCAAAGACCGATTGACCATACAAAGGCTACGGACGATAGTCCATTATCACCGAGCTTGACCTCAAAGTTACCGCCGCTTGACATTTCATCGGATGAAATGCAGCAGTTGGGCTACATGCCAGATCGCGATGATTATGAGAAAGAATTTGATAATGATTCTGAGAGATTAGTATCGCAACTTGTTTTTACACCAGAGGATGAAGAAGTCGATATTGGTAAAAAAATAATAGAAATGGAATTCTAATCTGTATACTCGTACTGGTTGCTTTAATTACGGGGTGTAATAGAGCCATCATTCATCCATACAACTTTTTAATTCTGTTTACAGCTCTGAAACTGGCATTAGTGGATATGTATTCACGAAGACTACGAGAGCGTGTTCGACGTAAACGAGTTATTCGGGATTATCAGTTGGTCTCACAGTTTTTCAAAAAAGACAGAGGGGTTGCAGCGGTTGCTGCAGGAAAGGACATTATTAACACCATGCCGCCTGCGAAACGACGATTTGTTACATACGAAAGGTACAATACGGTTTGTATTTAATAATTACTGTTCAATCTTAATGATTGGAATGCAAACGATTGGTCTCTACTGTGTGTATAATGATTATAGGGAGCTGTGTGACAAATTGAAACCCTTCTCTCAATTCTTCACTGCACGTGAAAAGGATGTTACAGTTCAAAATTTGGTGAAGGAGAAGGAATTAAAATTCAGAATGCAAGAACTGTACAAGTACAGAAGAAACGGAGTAGTTCGAGAGGACGATTGTATAGAGTATGAAAGACACAAGCAAACCCTTCTCCGACGACGCCGAGCTGCCCAAAAAGGTACTCCTGATTCCGCGGGCCCATCTACAAGTTCTCCAGCCCCCATTCCGGAAGAAGAAGTTCCTACATCAACAAACGATGTTAGTGGTTATTGCGTTGAGATTATTCGAGTATGATTCGTTTTTATTATTGTTTATTGCTGAACGTACTTAAATGACCATTTTACTAGGGTAGGAGCGGGAGCGAGGAACCGTTAAACGGGGCCGTCCACGGCGTAATCCCGAAAAAAGAGAAATTGGACGACCAGCTCGTAAACGAAGAAGCAGCACTGTCGCTGGAACCCCTCGTTCAGGCAAACTTGCCGTCCCCAGCCCCGCCAGCAGCAGCAGTGGCACAAAGAAAAAACGACGACGACGTGTCCTTCTTTCCAGACAGAAGTCTCACTCTCCCGCAGTCCTTTTGCGACGACATCAACTCAAACTTCGGGGATTTAACATCAGAAGTGCTATTATCACAAGCAACAGGGCCGCAGCGGAGGACCCTGGATCTGTTGACGGGTCCAGTGGTCGGAGACGAGCTGTACACACTAAGCTTATCCCCGCTAGTAGGAAAACAAAAGGATTTGGAAGACCAATCTATTGCTAATTTTCATAACTTGCCTCAATACGGATTGCTCTCGGTGCCTGAAATTGTCGTACGTTATAATATCATAACATTTTAAAAGCTATGCATTCGTATCTCGGTCAGTGTTGCATTATTGCACTCGAACCGTAATTTTTCTTTCAGTTATGCTGTCGCACGCAACTTCTTCCTTCCCAGTATTTAATGATTAAGACAGCACTTATAATCGTAAGTTTCCATTGACCTTATTGGATTGAATCAAACTGTAACTGAGCAATGCTGTTATGATGCAATAATATAAATTTGAATATTTTATTAATCGTTGGCAGAATCCTGAAGAAACTATTACAAATCGCCCGGATTGCATTGACGAGTCATCCTGGAAGACCATTGTAGACTATCTCCACTTTCACGGTTACTTTGCACAGTTTTCCTATAGCGTTACCGAAGATAGTGAAAATTGTAATAATGATTCTGACTCTGACGACGGTTCTTCATCTTCGTCTTCATCATCATCTCGCACGCCATTCAATTCCGACATTGAGAATATCGCGTTATCAATTTCTCCGAGTAGTGCTCCAGTCGAATTTTAAGTTATTTAATAACATATATAGCAGTATCGGCGTATGTACATGAATTACGAAGTAGGCTTTAAGTAATAATTAGTTAAATCTAAATCACTAGTTGTCCTTGTAGTGTAAAAATTGTACAAGGATATGTGTGTTGAATGAAGTCTCTTATCTCTTTGTGTAGGTCTTTATATTTTTAAGGGTATGGCCGTATTGCATGGATATAATTGGACAACAACGATGACAAAAATGATACCACTTAATTTATTGATGTAATAGTCGTATTTCCTTAAGTGTTCTGCTTCTAAGAGTACTAATTACAATTTCAGTGGTCCTATTCTGTGTTTTAAAAAAATCTGCTTGCGTATTTAAGTAACGTAATTATTAGTATAGTATTAATAATGAATGTATTTGTATCATTTACATCTTGAATTCAATTTTTGAATTTGCAAAATGACTAAATGACAGAAATATGAAATAAAAATAGAAATCACAAAACTATCAAAAACGAAACATGATTTTTGTAGGCATGTCGTAATAAATTAAAGGTATTAAATAATTAAATAGTAAAAGTAACCAGTGAGTGTGCATATAAGCAAAAGCAAGCATTACGTGCTTATACGGGGGTAAGCCGGTCGGTAAGCACAAAAGGCAGCGAAGTTTTTTCATCATGAGGGAAGTGGAGATAAGCCATGCGTTAAGCGATGACATTGGACTTAGCCGCGCGACTTTGCCTAGCCATTCAAAGCCTCATTGTTTTTTGTCCTCGTGTGACGTTACACAATTTTAATTGTCAATTATCTTCACTCTTTCCAATTCCAGTATTACTCCTACATCCTCGGCATCTGTTTCTTATAGGCCGTAGCGCAAACTTTGTTCAAATACTATGATTTCTGTGATTTTTACTGAGGTTTTCCTGTTACAATAATTGCCACACTTTGTGATGATTAAGTAATGTTGTCGTTGAAGGCTAAATGAATCTCAATAGTTTTACAACTTGTTTTATTATCCACGGTTTACACGTTTTTGATTGTTGACCTAATTCGACTTGGAAATGTCATTGACTTGATTGTCATTGGTGTGCATTTGTATCCGTTGAAAATTAAGAATATCGAGTGTTTATTGGGAATCTCAATGCAATGGCAGGCGCTCACACTTTATCAGGGTTAGATAAGGAAGTAAAAGGAGTAAAAGGGTCTCTTTGGGATATTTCCAGTCGTTTGTCTTTACTGGAGAATTTTATGAAAGAACAATTTGGTATGTGTATTCTTTATTAACGTTTTATCAACATTTTGCGAATGAGTGCACGTGAAGTGAATGTTTCTGTTTCGTAACATTTGCTTTGTTCTATTGTGTTTCAGGTGATGCATTCTGGACATTTTGCGAACGTTCTTGTAACAGTCCTACCGACGAAGATCAACAGTATTATGGTTTCTATCCAGTATCGAGTTTGCAGACAGAAGTATGTAATTCACCAGTGACAGTGACATCAACATCTTTACTGAAGCGTAATTCCACTAGCAAAGCATCCTCGGGACCTTTGCACAGTAAAGGGAACAAAGGTGGTAATGTCGGAGTGACATTCGGCTCTTCAGCTGCAAAGAATGCGAGTATTAATGGTCAACAAGCAAATGTTCGATCTGGAGCTATAACGTCGTCGACAGGTTCAAATAGAGTAAGCATTCCCCCGTCCATTACAATTACTGCAGTATCCGAAGATGTCAAACCACCTTTGCCACCACTTGTGGCTGTTCCAATACGTGCAGCTGTTGTCAATACGAAAGCTTCAAAAACTGGCAGCGGTTTACTGAATTCTTCCCTTACTATTAAAGCAGAACGACCGGCTTTACAAAAAATAGTACAATTGCAGTCGCAAACTACCAAGAATAGTAATAGCAATAGTGCATACGGAGATGCTGTCAAAAATGAATCTGGAAATGGTATCATCGTAAAACCAGCAGTTGAGCGAAGAGCACCAAGTAAGTTACAAAAGCTAATATAATATCAGACCTTGATTTGTTTCCAATATAACCAATTAATGTCTTATTACCATTTATTTTTTAGACTTGCGTTTTCTTTCCAAAGGCAGAACAACGTTCGGATCAAGTGTGCCTCATCCACCGAAACGACCAAGCATGGACATGGACGAGTCGAAAGAAAGCGTTACTGCGAAACCATATTCGATTGAAGTAACCGGTAAGTAAACGACAAAGGAATTTCAGTGTTTTTATTATTTCGTATTTTATTTCGTTCGTTTATTCAATCGTGAAATGGGGATGTATTATTTTTAGTGGACCCTTCTACACTGGAGTTTGATGACGACTCCGACTTAGAAGAATACATGGAGCAGGGTAATGTAATACCTACCTTATTTTTGGATATTGTTATTTTAGTGATCTTAACAATATCTTATTTTATTGTATATCAGATATCGATGATGTAGACGAAGACAATTATGGATACGAAGTGGATAGCAGCCACAGTTCTTCACCGACATTTCATTTGGATCCGAATACTTTGTTGGCCTTTCAAATGAACAATTCTCGTTCATCGACATCATCTATTCGTACCAAGGAAGGAATGCGACCTACTCCTTGTCATCCAAATTGTCAGAATAAGTGTTCGGAGTGGGACGAGGAAGACAGGAAGTGTGTTTACAATCAATATAATTCCCTTTCTTCTTATCAAGACAAGGAAGCTTTCATAGTTGCCAATGTCGAGAAAACAGAAATCGCTAAGAAAAAGACACTCTACTCGAATTTCCGCACTTGTACATTCAAGTACTACTTGCCTCATCCACGTATCGGCCTACGACAAGTTTGTAAAGCATTCTTCTGTGCTACGTTGGGAGAACCAAGAAACATCATTGAAAAAACGGCCCAAACTCTCAAGAATCCAGGCCCCATCCCATCTGGACCCATTCCTTTCGCCCGAAGACTTCCAGCTTTCAGACGAAAGCGACTAGGAGTTGATTCAGAAGGAAATTCAGCGTCACTTTCATCACATATCGACGTGGGAATGTAGTAATAGAGAGTATTATAAACTGAAATCCTCAACCCAAGCTCATTCACAGCGACAGCGTTCGAAATTGAAAGATCTGAGAACTCGAAACATTCCAATTTACGAAGTTTCTACACTTTCTACAAATTAACTCCAATACATAGCAATTTAGAACCTCGTGCAGCTCCTTTTTGCAACTTGACGGATTTATCTGAAGTAGTATTAGCATAATGCACATGTACATGTTTGTTGCGCATATGGCAAATGATGATGAATTTGGAAATCTCAATAACATTTTTACATTATTTAAGAACTCAAGCAGAAAACTCATTGTTAAACCCAATATTTCATTCAGCAATAATGTCCTATACGTAAATTCGTAGGCGCTATCTCTACATTATGTATTTACAATCGAATATGTATTTATGTAATTAATTGTTATCTAGGTATTAGTTATCCAGGCAAGTTTGTTTCCGCGGTACAGAAGCAGTAGTGTGAGCACTGCAAACATTAACCCACAGCCTTGCGATTCCCGGACTTGCGTTGTTTTGTTGACACTGCACTATGGATACCACTGGAACAGATATTGGATAGCTTAATTACATTGAAGATATCGAATCAATGTAATTGAATGAAATCCTAAGTTTTGATAGTAGTATTATGTACATTGTTTAATCCCCAACTATACATGTACGAAAAATGATGGAAGTTTAGTTATGTTATGGTAAAAATTAATTATATATTCTATATGTTAGTTACTTCGTTTTGAACCGATTAAGTATTATTAATGCAAATGTTTGCATCACAAAACGTGGTCCTTCAACGTAAACTCGCAAAGACTGTTAATGAATCTATGAATCTGTATAATTTTACTCGTTTTCGGTATTCCTGTATTTCAATGCATATTGAATGGTAATTTGCAACATTGCAACCAGTAACGATAATGTATCAATCTTTAATCACATTTTTGTGGATGAATTTTGTTAATTTTTAATAGTTATCTCGACTCGAACCTCGAAACGAACCATTCCAACGTAATCTCACGTTTCTTTGTAGTTTATAGACTTTTCAAGGTTTCATTTAGTGTACGACGAAACTGTGGAACTTCAATTTGTGCTACCTTCCCAGTTTCGTTTCGCGTAGCATTTGTTATAAAATGCATTACGATTTTACGACTAGTATTATAATAAAGTAAGTAATCTATGAGTATTCTATTAAATTAAGCAGCTAATGTATATTTTAATTATCAATATTTTATATTTCGAAGGTGTTGGGACTGGGAGTTCACTTTTAAAATGGGTCATTTTTTGTGATTAATAATTGTGAAATCATGGCATGGGTGGTGTGGTTTTTAGTTCAATGGAATCATGGAGAATCCATTTTTGTCCTTTATGTTCGGTGTGGTATACACGTATACTACTTTTTAAATAACGGCATCGTTAAATTTACATTATTTCATTCAACCCAAATGAGTTGTTATTGAATGAAATAAGTTTTACAATGTTTACTAGTTGTCCAATATTTACATTCCATGTTTTTGATTTTATCATTTTGTAGTCTTGTCTTTAGATTAATTAGTTAACAATTTATTTTGAAACAATGATAAAACCTTTATTGACGCCCTCAAACTTCCAATTTTAAGCGTGCACTCTTCGTCTGTAGTAATTTGTATTGTTCTATTGTTGTTTCTACACAAGAAAATAAACGAGAAATATACTGTAACCGCACTGTCTAAAGTACCAGTATAAAAAATTCATATATTCAGATTGTTTACTGTAACGCTGATGAAAATTAGATCCGGACAATTATCTTTGATAAATTACCTGTTTCCCTTTGTAGGTTTTTTAGTCAACTGCATGAGGTTATTTGGGAATTCAAGGTTCGAACAGTTCGAAGTTCAGTGAAGTGTATCCAAGCAAGCAGCAAGCAATTGATTCTACGTCGCATTTTAACTTTTTTGTCCATCCCATTGTCATGCTTCCTGTATGACGTATGACATTGTGTCAGTTTCCGAAAGTGCTCATTTGCATAGTTTAAGTGGCTTTTTACAGACGCGTTTACAGTTGTCTTCATCGATGAATTAAATTAATATTAGTATCAACTTTATTTTATTGGAATGAAATTGGGAACTTTAAGAATGAGTGCACTTCTCGTCCTCTCTTTCCTACTGCTAGCCTTGAGTTCGAACAGTTCGAAGGCCCAAGTTTTTGCTTCTAAAGTTTCTTCCGATAAAGAACGGAGTATAATTTCAGGAGAAGTTTCAGAGCTTCATTCTGTCTTAGTTCGGGTGTTGGACTTACCCGGAAGTGGACAAGGTTATATACATATTACAGGAGTGAAAGCTAATGTTACAAATAACCTGGGAGAAGTGAGCCAGACTGTCCAGTTCCGCGGCGTGCCGTTTGCTCACGCCCCAGTTGGAGATTTACGATTTCAAGTTCGTTACGCTTTTCAAATATATACACTAATGCACTTTTATATACTTTTCATTTTAAGTGATTCAGTCCAGAAGATTCAGTCAATCAATCCCTATAAATGATATTTTGTGATTTTTGAAAGCGACCAACTATGCGAATCCTCAGGAGAGATTTTCATGCATTGGAACATGCACCAGCTTGCCCTCAATTGAGCATTAATGGGAATCCATTTGGTTCAGAAGATTGTTTATCTTTGAATATTTTTATGCCACAAGTATGGGTTTGTTTACGAATCAGCATTGTTAGCGCCTATTCAGTCTATTTCTTGAACTTGAACCATTATTGTTGACAAAATTACAGGATGCAACAAGAGAAAGTCGCCTTCCTGTACTTATCTGGTTTCATGGAGAAAGCTGGGAAAAGTCGCAAGAAAGAGTACTGAGTGTTTTAAATTCGGGTTCGGCAAGAGATTTACAAACTGATGTATTCCTGCAACACAAGATGATTGTTGTGACTCCACAGTATCGGCTTGGCTCGTTGGGTGGGTCTTACTTTGAATTATTTTAGGATTTCGTTCGAATTAATCGGTTCCAATTCCTATAACAGGATTTTTAAGCACGGCAAATGAAGACCTTAGTGGCAACATGGCATTGTTTGATCAACTGCTCGCACTGGAATGGGTTCAGCGATTCATTGTATATTTCGGTGGTGACCCGAATCAGGTCACATTAATGGGTCACGGATCCGCAGCTATGAGTTTGGGACTTCTGACAACGTCTTCTTTGTCGAAAGGTTGGTTATCATTTTTTAAAACATATGGTTAATTACAATTACGAGGGTATGGAAGTTAACTTGTGGATTTAATTAAATACAGGATTGTATCATCGCTTGATTCTAATGGGTGGATCTCCTTTAAGCCCTCTGGCTCTTGACCCTTCGCCGAAGTCAACGTTTGCTGAAGCTGCATTCCAGAATTCATGTCCTACGTTTCCGTCATTGAGCTTTGTCCGTTGCATGCAACAGCGACATTTGGAACATTTGCTGAAGGCTGATGAAAGGTTATTCGTAAGTTGCAGTATTTAACAGTTCTATAGACATCTGGAATGTATTCATGTAGGCTTAAAGTAAATGTCTGAGTATCAACATTTCAACATCAACATTGACATTCATTGATTTGTTTAATGCAAATGAACCCGAAGAAGGGTAAACATCTCGGAATCGGACGTATGACAGTCCCAGTGATTCAAAAGAGTGATGATGGCAGATTCCTACCCCCGATACTGAGCAGGTCTCCACTTTCTGTCATTTATTCTTCGTCATTTGAAGGAGTCCCAATGATTTTAGGAGTGTCAAGAGCCGAAATGAATGGATTTTTATCAAGTAAGATGTTTAATAACGAGCATTATTTTTAAGACTATGTATATAATTGGAACGCCTGACATTTTGAAACTTGATTTTGAAGGTTATCGTTTTATATATAGATGTATTGGGAAAGCCATCAAGTGACAACGTGGAATCATTATTTCCAAATGAAAAAACATTAAAACAATTTGTTAGAAAAGTAACTAATAAAATGACCCTGGGGTTGTTCAACAGAGATACCATTACAGATTTGATATCATTTGAGTACTTCGCTGCTCTTAATGTAACAGAAAGACCGTTGCAGGGAAAAGATGCCATTGAAGAGGTACGAATAAAATACTATAAAATATATTCTGTAACGAATTGATTCAGTTCAGGATCATGTCATGTCGTGTAGAAAGCTGATTCTTCAATTTTTTAGCTCTTATCTGACATACTTTTTAATGTGCCTGCTTTAACACTCGCTACCGGATGGTCACGAAAGGCATCGGTGTATTTCTATGTTTTTGATTACGTCCCTAACCTGGGTCGTGGCAATATTTATGACCAGTCTTCAGTAGGATCCAGCCAGGAGGATTATCAAGCACAGCAAGGTTTCAAAACGTGTTTAATTACATCTTATTATAAGGTTTATTATACAAATTATCAAACTATTGTAAATTAGTAGTGTTCATAAATTGCAGCTTTCCACGGGTCTGACTTAAGATTCTTAATGGAAGGACATGCCGGCTCTGCAGATGATCGTGTAGTGGCCAACGCATTGATTGACTTTTGGGTTCATTTTATTTTTAAAGGGTAAACTATGATGTTAATAATATATTAATCAGAAAAGTATGCCTATAAGCCTATAAACTATAAAGTAATGTAGAATTTTCCTACAAAATCAGATCACCGCTGAATGCAGGAAGAGATTGGCCCCAATTTCGACCAGAAACGCAGCAGTTTCTTCATGTGAGCAATAATGACGTTACAATAGCATCCAATTTTCGCATGCGAGCGTATGAATTCTGGAATAATCTGGTCCCAATTGTGAGTCGAAATATTTGCCAAGCATCACGTAGCCTTATTGAAAATGACAAAGCGACATACAGCCGTGAATTCTACGAACCCAACAATGACAACAGTTTTAACAACTTTGGAAAACAGCAATCAGATATTGAATATTCAAAGTAAAAGGCTTGGCTAATTCCGTTTACTCAATGATTGATATGATTTATAATTTCCAAAAAGGATGCAAAGCGGAAATAACTTTACTTTTTACTTAAGCAATAAATTGGTTTGCTTTCACTAAACGAAAACTTGTACAGCTTTAATCACGATGAACGATGACACTTCGGTCTATCCAAAAGTTTTTGGTATTCACGACATTTAGTTCCCATTAGTAAACAGTCAACTTGATTGCACGGCCGGCGTATGCAGGATCCTATTGTGAATAGTTTTGATTCCAAATCTTGAATAATGTTCAATGCCATTGTTCCTCTATGATAAAATGAATTAAGCATTTTAATAAAAAGTATAACACAGACAAAACTGAAAAATATTATACAATTATCATATATGGTTGATTCCACGCTTACCTGATGGCATTTTCAGCCCAGATTGATTGAATGTCACTTAAGACACATGAAATATTTTCCACATTGTAAACCCAATTAGTGTGATTTCCATGTGAAACATCATACAAGTTCAATGGATAGTCTACCGCCATGCTGTACTGAGGTTTGCTACAATTTACAATAGAAAAGAAAGGGTTGTTTGTTGTACAATATCGTAACATTTCATCGATTACAATACAATACGTAATCGGCAGGCACTGTAAGGCTAACTATGATAAAAGAAATAACGTACTGAGGACACTTCTGAAGGTTAAGGAGATCCATCACAATGCCTGGATCTTCCATTTCTTGACCAATGAGTATAAGTACGGCTACAATGCATCGAATTTGATGCCAAATGAATAAAAGCAATAACGTACTGAGGACACTTCTGAAGGTTAAGGAGATCCATCACAATGCCTGGATCTTCCATTTCTTGACCAATGAGTATAAGTACGGCTACAATGCATCGAATTTGATGCCAAATGAATGATTGACCGCAAATCACCAATTGACACATCGTATACTCTCCATGATCATCAAGCTCATGAATGTCAATGCTTGAGATCGTTCTTACCGTCGATTTTCCAGGAGTTGACTTGTCTTCTTTGCAAAAATTTCGGAAGTCATGATTTCCTATCAAATGTTGAGCAGCTTGTTTCATTTTCTGCGAGAAATGAATTTCGTCATTAGAGTCCAATCAATGAATTAATAATTTACGAAATCGTAAAAAATTGTATTACTTTTAAATCAAGGACACCCTTAGGAAACAAGTACCGATAGGTGCGATAGGAACAATCAAAACGAGCCGAAAATTCTGGAGCAACCGAAGCCCATGCCAGCACACGAATATCCTTTGGAAGTACACGATTCAACATTTTGCAATAATTGAGCTCCTCATCGTGAGGAAATGAAGTCAATTGATTCACATCTTTACAATTGGATCTAAGGTCAATTGAGATGACCTGAGAAAACGAACTAACTCCCTTATCCGTTCGTCCACAACGGTGATAATTCGATGTTTCCCTAGACTCAATCAACTTGGTCAAATGAAGTGCTCCGAATACATAATCTTCTATTGTTTGGTCTGTGTCCTCTTGAACTGCCAACCCTTGATAATTCCAGCCGAAATAACTGATTTTGAGTGCAACGTGCCGTTTACCATGTCTTACAAATTAAACATATTAATAAGAACAATGTTAGTTAAAACGGAGATTGGTCAGCAGGACATTGTCAATCCCATGAGCATGAATTTTTACAAGAATTTACATTTACACTAACGCATTAACACATATGAACTTTGCTTGTTACCTTTTTTAAAAAAACTATTCACTTACCGAGAAAAATCAAAGGGGCGAGCAACTCTTCTTTTCTTGCTTGGGATTTCTGGTGAACTTCTCGAACCAGCACCAGCGCTAACGATATTTCTCAACTGTTTAACATGACATTGAAGTTTGCGAATTATATCTAACAATTCCGGTTTTGACAACTGAGACAAATCTTCCCCTTTCTTCCCTAATAAAACATCGTCGTCCGTGGACATTCTTAAGAATAATTTTCAAAGTAACTATTAAAAACTTAAGATTGCTTTTTCTTGCGGGCGGAAAAACATGTGCTCGAGTGCTGAATGCTCGGCTCAAAATCCATGTATTGAGATTGGCGCTTCATCCTGCGCAATTGACAAAGCAAATCTCACACTCATCTCAAAATGTTCCTGAATTACGTCTCAGATAGAGCTGATCCGTTGCTCAAAATCTCAAACTTGAGATCCGAGGCTTGGTGAATTTGGCTCCTGAATGCTCGGCTCAAAATCCATGTATTGAGATTGGCGCTTCATCCTGCGCAATTGACAGAAAAATGCATTTCTCTTTGTTTTGCTTTTCACTTTCTCTTTCTCCATAATAAGCAAAAGTGTACGTTTTTAATACAACTTTTAGATTTCATATGCAAATACTTTTACAAGCTAATATAGTTCGCGTCGATAAATAATGATTGCATGAACGGAGCTTATGTTACGTAAAAGCCTGTGTTTTATTCGTTGAATGGTCATTGTCAGCAGTTAATTCGAAATCTTGAAATTGTTGGGAATTTCTTTGATCTTGGCTCGAGTTAGCATGTAATTGAGTATAACCTTGTTTAATAATGCTTCCACAATAGGGGCAAACGTGAACTTCTTCTTTGAACTGCTTCGTACCAAAGTATGGGTACAAACATCCCAAGCAACATGAAAAAATCGTTATTATTCCAAAGAAAATGGCTGCATTGTGTGTCAATGCTGTCACTTTATGATGAACTTCAGTCTCAACGACTTCCCCACAATTTGAGCATTTTTCAATGGTGTCATCAGTGATAGCATCATAGTCTGGAAACAACGGGAGTCGAACAAGTTCTCGTCCAAATGATGTCATTAATAATTCTTCTTCCATCTCTATTATTAAATTAATACATTTAAAAAATTTTATCTATGATTTTGGTATTTTCGGTCAGAATTCATTGTTACGTCAAATGTCATTGTGATTCTTGGCATCTTTGTTTTATAACCTTGAGCTTCGGTAATATGCGGGTTATGATGCATGCGAATTTCTCGTAATCGAAGACGCTCTTGTTCAGAAGGCGATTTCTGTACTATTGGATCCCGTTCCATGTCATTTTCAAGTTGTTTAATGGCCATTAAACTTGGAACTGGTTTTAATTTAGGTGGTTGATTTCTCCGATGTCGATGAGGAATCCATTCATCTTCTTTCTTCTGTGCCGGCAGATCAGGTCGAGAAAAGCCCGGAATGTAAGGTGCAGAAGTCATAGCTTCCATCAAACAAGGATTTTCGTTGTTTGCCATTATTTATTATTACTTTTGCCTATATATATCCTACTATGTCTATGTATGCTTAACGGAATTTGCTTCCTATCATTCATCAGTTATTATTACTCAATTACTGGTTATCGAACCGCCAAACAGCCAAACAGTATCTTTAAGGAAGCCACAAAGAAACTATATGTACGACCTGACCTGATTAATGATTTGATCTGTACGCATTATAATGGCTTTACATTGGAAATGAGACATTTTAATTCACAAGGGAAACAGAAAACGTTGCTAAACTACCTAAAAATGTTTAGATTCTCAGTTCACATCGCCTCAGAAATCATAAAGAAAGCGTCCGTGCAGTTTATTTGATTGATTGGGCTGCAACTCTGCAACCTGCAACTTTTCGCTATTGCATGCTATTTCTTGCATCTTGCATGTAAATAAGAATCTGTGAACGTACAGGGAACATGGGAATGGGACCCATTAAGTTAGGTTTATTTTATCGGCCTTTATAATTTAACACGTGATTAATTTCAGTCATTCGTCATCGTAATCATTCTGATCATCACGTTTTGGAAGCTTAATTTATCCCAAGGTTGAACCTTGACCTTTGAGCTCAAAATTGACAAGTTCTCTTTTTCTGTATCATACATATTCACATCGTGTCTCGTTTGTTCGACTACTTGGCTTAAACGTATTTTAATCAAAGTAAAACCTTTAAGAAACTATCTTGTGATTTCAAAAATTATTACGTGACTAATATCATCTTTTTGAACCTTTAAAAGACAAGGCGAAGAGGAAAGACATTCCAGTAGTGTGTATACCGTGGCTCATCAGCTGTGTTCGATTTCATTTTCATACTAATCTTGAGAGGTAAGGTAATTACGTAATCATCATTGTAAAGACTATAAAATTAACAATCACGTTGATAGGGTTAAACTGTTAAATATAAATTGTTTATAAAACTTACAGGTAATATTACATCAATTTTGATCCAGTGAAGTAGCTCAATATTTCAGTTTGTGATTAGTGATCAATATTAGGTGATCGTCATGCGACTGACTATGATATAACTTCATCGAAACGATTTGTAAGTATAATAAAAATAATAATACTTCTTTACCGTGTTATAAAAGAGAACCGAACTGGTGGAACTAATGAGTATTAGTTATATGTATTTGCTTAATAACTTGTATTTGATTTATGTTATATGGCGTTATTGTATTTTGTTTTTCCAGTGTGTAGAATTCATACTTTCAAATCATGGCAAGTCCTCCATTGGAGCCAAGTCGAAATTTAAGACCACGACGTAGCTCTTGTGCGGCTTGTAAACATTCCGAAACAAATGGAGAACAAAGATTTTCCCCGTAAAGACTCTTTAAAGTTGACACTTTTTAAGTCCAAAAGACTACACCTTTGTTGAGAATTTATATACTTAATAAAACCGAATATAATACCCAAAATGTGTTTCTATTTCAGCTATGCCGTGGTTTGGCATGGACATCGGAGGCACACTAGTTAAACTTGTATATTTTGAGCCAACGGATATCGCACCACCTGAAGAAGAAGATTTAGAAGTAGAGACATTGAAAACTATTCGCGTTTATCTAACTAATAATCGAACTTACGGCAATACTGGACATAGAGATGATCATTTACAGGTAATCCGTTACGATTATGAAATTATATATGATGTTTGAGTTGTAAACTGATCCTAATGAATGTACTGTTGGTTACATTAGCTGAACGACTGTATTATTGGAGGTTGTAAAGGGATATTGCATTTCATCCGGTTTCCTACCTCAGAGATGCAGACTTTTTTGGACTTGGCCAAATCAAAAGGAATGGCTACATTATCAAGTACCGTTTGTGCTACAGGTGGTGGTGCCTTCAAGTTTGAACAACAATTTTTGGAGGTTTCATTGTTGTTTTCAAACAGTACTATAGCAGACATTGCATTAGGGGAAAATGGTTAATGTACCGTTTGTTTTTATCAGGAAGTTAATTTAAGACTGCACAAGTTTGACGAATTGGACTCGATGCTCCGTGGAATGCACTTTATTGACGCCAATAATCCTACTGAATGTTATTATTATCAAAATCCTAAACAAGATTGTGAAAAAGTACGATTTGACTTTAAAAATCCATATCCCTTTATGGTTGTCAATGTTGGATCTGGTGTCAGTTTTTTGACTGTGGCCGGACCGGGTGATTACCGTCGTATCACTGGAACAAGGTACTGCAGGAACATTTTCAGCAAGGTTTCTGTGTCAAGTAATGAATCAAGAATTAAAATACTGATTACAATTACAATTTTACAATAGTATCGGTGGAGGAACTTTCCTTGGGTTGTGCTGTCTCCTAACCGGTTGCAGTAGCTTTGAGGAAGCAATCGAACTCGCTGCGACAGGAGATAACAACAAAGTCGACAAGTTGGTCAGGGATATTTACGGTGGTGACTACTCCAAGTTTGGACTAAATGGAGATCTGGTTGCATCCAGGTACATTTAAGATTTAATAATACTATACTTTTTCAATAATTACAACATTACAAGTTTATGGTTGAACGTATTTTTCATAAGTAAATGTGTTTATAGTTTCGGTCAAATGATATCGGATGAACGAAGATCCGCAGTGAGCAGAGAAGACCTTGCCAGAGCTACACTTGTAACAATTACAAATAACATTGGTTCTATTGCGCGAATGTGTGCATTAAATGAAGGAATAGAGCGAGTGGTTTTCATTGGAAACTTTCTTCGTGTGAACACAATTTCAATGAGACTTTTGTCCTATGCCATGGATTTCTGGTCTCATGGCCAGCTTAAAGCTTTATTTCTGGAGCATGAGGTTTACCACTGATTTATTGATATTGTAGTTGATCGTAAATCGTAATTGAAGATAATAATGAAGTTGTCTGATTTCTTTACGAAATTGTAGGGTTACTTTGGAGCTGTTGGTTGTCTTTTGGAGCTAATTGCAGAGCACGAAAATCCTCTGGAAGAATGTCCAAGCCCACTGTTTAGACCTTCTTCAGCTACATGAACAAAATGGTCAAGTAGTCATTTCATGAATGAACTGTGATAAACATAATGCTTTAGTTTTCCGATCTTGTGTGAATTTATCAAACTATTACAATGAATAACGTTCAATTAAACGGCCTTATTTCTCTTAGCGATTTGTCTTTAGCGTTATCGTCCGCTCTGATTCTCTTTTTTTCGATATTTGGTCTTTCGAAGTATGTTTAGTTATTATTATTTTTGATGATCTGTCGATCTGTGTGCTACACGAACATTAAGCTACGTAAATGATTACGATTTACGATACGTCATTGACAATATATACTCATATTTACAACATGCAGTTTCTCTACAGTTTGCCAAATATCACGACAAGACATGACGTGTTGTTGTTTATATATATGTAGTTTATGTAGTGAAACGAGGGATGCTGATACAAAGATACAATAGCAGCGCTAGTGCCTACGTGGATCGTATGGAAAATATGGGTTTGAAATAATGTAAATAAATATACATTTAATTAAATGTGTCTTCGCCCTCTTCGCCCCTAGTTAATCAATTCTCCACATCTGACCTGATATAGAAGCAGAAACTGTAAAACGCAGGCAGAAACTAATTAAATACTTGTAATTATTCTATGACTTAGAGAATTCCTTAATGATTTCAAGGTGCAAGGAAACTAGTTTGTTAGCTTAAGCGAAGGAGCGAAACAAATTGTGTAATATTAAGGTTTTTGGTAATTGATTCAGCTTTGTTTTGACCCGTTTTTTGAAATCCATTCCATTATTAATTTGATAAAAAGCTTGAATTGAGTAGTACATATTAATATTAACATTTAGTGCAATTGTTAAGTGATTAAGTGGTTCTGGTTCTGATTTATTATGCAGGTACTATTTAGTAGATCTTGTAAGTTGTAACATGACATTCTCAGTTTCTCAGCGTATTTAGTCCGGTGAAATCAAGCTTTATATTATGATAAATTAGAAGCTTATAATTTGTACAGTACTAATTTTTTTGTTTTGAGTAGAACAAATTAAATTTTATTAATAAAAATGTAAATGATTACAAAATTAAGAAGTGGCAGAATTCTTTCTTGCACAAGATTGGGTGCATTCCCACATGCTTGAAAACCGATTAGCATTTCCGCCACATCCATTGTACACAAATCTGTCACATCGATTAGTGACAGAGTCGTAGAAGAATTCCTCCAGGTAATTCCCTCTTTGAAGTCCTGGACAGATGACTCCAGTATCCTTTTGCAGGTCACAGAATTTTGCAGGGAATTTGCGCTTAGAATATTGACCCAATGTCCCTTCCGGTGCTGAGATGTCCAAATCATTTAGCATTGAGCGGTACGAACTTGCTGTTTGGGCAGGGACTTTTCGTACAGTTCGAACTGCGGGTTCCGTCAATTGTTCGCTGCTGATCTCTGCATTGATAGGTTCCAAAACCGTGTCATCGCTTACAGATCGAGTTTCCACTGCTCTCTCCTCCAACGCTTCAGGTCCTGCGACTTCAAAGTTCTCTGGTACTGCGGCTATGTACGACAGAATCAAATGGTCTCCATATGGTTTAATGACAAAGTGACATTGCAGGATTTTGTACGAAAGAACTATAAACAAATTATCTTACGTGTCTCGTAATCCCAATCCTGTGCATGAACAGTGAGACATACTCCCAGAATCAGAATCCTAAGTAACTTTTGCCACATTTTTATTAAACTGTATTATATTAATCACTAAAGAAGTGCAAACACAAGATGCGATACAATGAGCGTCCTTTCGATATTTGCTCACAGTTTGAGTCTAAGAGTTCAATACTATTTTAAGGTTGACATAATTTATTTACCCTGTGAACTCTATTAGAGGTGAGTGAACTAAATTCACTTCCGCGTACGTTACTACTGTACGTACTTTACTAGCACAATACATTAAATATTTACAATTCATTACATTAAAAGTTTATACATGCTTGAAATGTGCGGTAGTACAATGGTGAATAATTCTAAGAAGTAGGACAATGTTTAAGCATAATTGCCAATATTATAGGTAATTCTATAACTATGTTTACCTCCGGGCAAATGGTTTAATACAAGTCAGTGAGAATATGAATTTCGAGAAAATCTACTTGGTAGTTTATAGAATAGGTTGGTGAAAGCTCGAATTTGCGTTATGTTAGTGTATTTACTTAATCTAGAAGGGGTATGAAAATCATTTGGGTAAAGGGGTTGACATTGACATGGTGTGATGATAATAGAAGGCTTCGTTAATTTCGCCGTTGGTCTTAGCGTTGGTACCAATCGGACCCTTTTTTGATGACGATGATAATTTCGTATCCGTACACTGTTTGGGTTTGAACGAATGTTTTGAATAGTATCTTCCTTTGTAAAGACGCGATTGATACAACCATGACTTGATTTGCATGCAATTTCAACTATGAAAGTTGTAATGGCAAGAGACAAACAGGATACGAATATCCCAAGAGCAGTTGCAATATGATACTCTGTTCTGTAATATGACGGATGTTGCTTGTCTTTCCCTCTCATCCTCATCCCTAAGCTTTGTTGCGTACTGGAATAAGAAATATCATTTCGCCGAGCCATCCCAAACAGAAGTAAATTCATATTCCATTTGTCCATCCCATTCCAAAATACCATTTGCCCGTGCTCATACAAAGATTGTAATGATGTGATGAAATCCCTGTTTATTCGTCCTATGACATACCAATGTTGAGAGACGGAACAGAAATCTTCAACAGTTTGTTTGCAACTTGCTTTCGGAGAGAAATCTTTCAATTGTTTTAATCTGAAGAGTGCTTTCTCTTTATTCACATGCCAAAGAAAATGAGAGCTTTTGTCTTGTAAACGTGACATTAAATCCCTTTCTTCTTCTACAGTATCGTTAAATATCTCAAAGTATGAACGTTTGAGGTATTTGGTCATGTTTTTCTTTTTCATTTCAGTGTAGTGCTCGGATCCCAGCTCCCATGGAGGTACGGCACTTGCTGGATGTAAAATCTTGTAGTTTTCGTCCAGAAGTTCGTAGACGTTCCTCGCCATATCGTCTTGAAATGGAGCTATCGTTGCCGACGTGAAGAAAGTGCCAAGAATTGTGACAACTACGATAGACGCAAGCGACAGGAATATCAAGTACTTTCTCTTCGACATTGGATAATGAACTTGTTGAAGTACGATTCCAATACAAGAAAAAATCCTTTGAGTGAAACTATGGATGCAACTTTTCGATAGTGTATGTTTAGAATCCGGAATGTGACAGCGTTTGCTAGACAGGCTAGACTTCCGCGAATGTCTGTCCCAGAAAAAAGCAGACAGCACAATGGACATGACAAGACATGCCCAAACCCAATTGTCCAGAGGATTCCAACAGATGAGACGTTTGAGTCTTTTGGCCCATGGTGTTTTCCTGTGACAATACAGTGTGGAATATTCCAAAGAATAGCTTCGGAACACTCCTTGTGATTCCAGACTGAAACCTTTATCTACTACAGGGAGAATGTAATTGCTTTCCATTCCCATACTTGTCCAAACAGTATCCAATGTGATCTGTTTAAAACGGCGAGCGTCTGACTTTTTCCTCCAGAAAATAGGAGTGAAATTAAACCTTCGTTGGAGATGAAGCGCTGCTCTGTCTTTCGGTCGGCAGATTATCTTATATGATGATCCGTTTTTTTCAACATGATGGTCAATGACACTGTTGAATGACATACGTCCTTCGTCACATTGGACATCAAACTTACCCATTGTGTTGTCATAAATTGCCACTTTTTGAAGACAAAAGTTTTGCATCTGTTTGCGCCATTTTTTGTGTAAAATTTTCAATTCTGTCACATTGGCAGGCAAATCTTTATGCAGGGATGCAAACAACGAGACGAAAGGACCTTATCACCTTGATTTTGACTTTCGCTAATTCAAAATTAGACTTCATGTATTGACGATTGTTAGTATACCGTAATGATACAGAGTGCTGTAGAGTGATGCTGTTGTTATGATTTGAAACACAACGGAAATAAAATAGAGTCAAGCAGTAGCGACTTGACAGAATGTTGAATACTGTATCGACGTTAAGACTGGGTATGACCTCTTTCTCCAGAATGAATACGGTGATTGTTGACAACGAATGAGATAGCTGTGTTAGGCAATGGTGTTGAGGATTAAGAGTTTTGAATGGATCTTTTGACAGTTCAAACACAATAATAATGTCTCGTCCAGGTGCATCAAATGCAACATCACAACAGTTGCGCTTTTGAGGGATCCAGTTGTTGCAAATGGTCCAAGGTTGATTCCAGAGATTAGGGCGTATGACCCAGTCTGTCACTCGAGATTCTCCAGGTTTGTTATGCATGAGATGCCAAGTACTATCTGGACTCAAGGATTCCATTGAAATTGATAAGTTTCTCTCGGGATCTGCAGAGTCTAGGTATATTGCGTTTGTTTGTCGTAAAAGGTAAGAAAGGCACAAGATCGAAAATAGTAACCAGGTCACCATTTTGATGTATGTTACCGACCACTAGAGCTGAAAGCTGTCAATAGTAGGATTGATGCAAAGGCGACGCGATACGCGATACGTGAGGCAGTCTCAATAAATGAACAGTACATGACATGATATGTAATTTTCTTTGTAATTCTGACGTCAATGAGGCGTGAATTTTTTAACTATTGTTGTTTTGAAAAGGTGTTATTGAATCCAAAGATGGAACTGATTTAAAGTTGTGTGCTACGAGTATGAATGATGATTAAAACTTATTGCGTGCTCATATTTACGTGACCTCAACGTCCTTTCGCCTAGGTTGTAGTTCTGCAGCGTAGAATACCGTTGAGGACGCTCCAGCAACAGGACCAATCCTTTGTACCCTGTCCAAATTCGGCACAAACAATAGACGGAATCGTCTCCACATGA
>JABASF010000686.1:0-34296 GCA_019776145.1 Harlomillsia oculata
TGCGACGGTCTTGTGAGAATCCCCATGCATTCCCTCTCTCAAGTCTCAATCTCAACTTCTCAACTCACCCTGTAACGTATATAGTCCCTTCAACAATACCCATCAAAGCATTGTCGGTCCTATGATGACCAAGACGCTCGTCTTCTTCTTGGCTTTCTTACGGACAAAGACTCAAGACAGGAGGAATCATGCAATGCAATGCAATGTGAATGCAAAAGGGAATTGGATTGAAAACCAAAGGAGAGGACAGAGAGTCAGAGTCAGAGTCTCTCATTGTTGGAACATTGTTAAGATAGCCTTCGTCTTAAGGTAAAGTGCCGCCGTGTAAAAAGAAGGGAAAAGGGAAAATTGTAATTTGGTTATGGAGGCAACAAAACTCCAAGCAGAGAGTCGAGTGACAGTGAGTTTAGTATAGAAAGGAATAGGGGCTTCCTTGTAAACTCAAACCCATTGAAAATCACTACGTTCAGTTCAGTTCGGTGTGGAGCACTCAACACTCAACAGGTGAGTCTCGTCCGCTCACCTCACAAATTACGAATTTACCCTCAAAGTTCTTTAATTACGATTCGAAATGTGTGTATAATCGTATTACAAAATACATTTTTTCAAGTGATTGGACATCAGAGGATGAGATTTTTGTCAACGATATATACAAGTGATTTTTTTTTGCGGTTTGACAGAAATAATTCTCTTTGACAATTTTTGTGGGATATTGTCCATTGTGGCTAGCTGGTCACTGTAAGAAAACGTTTTTGTATGAAAAATGTGACTGTGACTTGTGGCCGAGGTGTCCAACTGTGTGGTCATTTTTATAATGTTGTATTATTTGGTGTGTTACTGAAAAGTTTACTTTAGTTTAAGGAAATTGATTGACTTGTGCAAAAAATGTGATTCGGCAAGGCTTGTCAATTTCAATTTTTTTAATTGACAAAGTTTCGTGCACTTTCAAGTGTGTTGTCAGCTGATGATTCTCCGGGGCGTGGACATGTCGATAAGGTGCGTTTATTTTTATTATTTAGGTAATATGAGTGTGTGTTTATAGATTGGAATAATCTTTGTCTGTTCAAATTCAAAAGGGTGGTTTACTACCACGGATTCCGCATGCATAATGTTCACGTCATGTATGATTCCGTGAATGTCCTGATTTGATTAGTGAACAGGAAAACGACACTTAATTTGTTGTCACATGATTTGAGGTTGATATTTTGCATTCTGATTGTGACTACATAGAACTATTACATTGAAATCATAAAATAATATAATTATAGAAGTATTACATAGAATTATTGCTTTCATAGAATCGGAAGGTCGCGTTTGAATAGATGAATGATTTTGAGAAGCCTGTTCAAATTCAAATAAATGCAACAAGTCTGTTTTTGTTTGTTTATGAGCATTCGATGACGCATAGATATCAGTTGGTCGACGATTAAAGCTGAAAGCTTCTTTTTTAAGCTCACATTACAAATTTTTTGTAGATTTGTAGTGCTTGGAGCATTAGGTTTAGAAGGGTCGGTCCAAAAAATCGTGAGAAAGATCTCTGTTTTATGTGTGCTTGTGTGCTCCCATGAACCAGCCATCGCCTCACCCGCGCTCAAGAAAGGGATTAAAAATATAATAAGACGAGAATGACGACTTGACGAATGACTGACTGAGAACGGAAATGATTTTTATGTGAAGGGAATCAAGTTGATCCAGTCTTGTTTGTTTGGTTCATCCTCAAATTTTTGGACTTTGTTCAGTCTTTTAGTCATCGTATGAATCGTATCGTGCTTGCGTTTGTGAGAGAAGGTATATACACGAATATACTAAATAAATTGTGGAATTGTACTACTACAGTGTGTTACATACAAATGGAATACAAATGGACGCGGTGACCAGTTGACCTTGACAGATAGAGTTTTGAGTTAAAGGGCATGTGTTTTGGCAGAAGACTGACAGAGACAGACGTACATTTGAGATTTGAGAGTTTTTGAGGTATACAAGGTTGACTTTTTTTGGAAAAAGGAATCGTCAAGTCAAGGTGGTGTTGAGAAAAGTTTAGATTTTGTAGTTGAATAGTGCCAATGGCAAACTTGATATAAAGTTTGTTTTTTTGGTATTCTATTTGCATGACTGGGAGTTGTTTGCGAGGGTTGATTTGATTAATTAATGGTAATAAATTCGATTTGGGTTTGTGCTTTTGATTGATGTAGATGAGCGACGGAGGGAAAAAAGTGCAGACGCTCCGACAGCAGTTTGAAGGGCTGACGACGTCGACGGCGTCCAACCGAAGAGCGGTTGTGAATGAATATGACACGGATTCCTTGATGACATTGTCAAAATTGGCTGTGTATCGTGACCCAGTGTTGTCGCGATCCACAGAGCTTCTGAGACGGGGGAATAGGAATGGTTTCATTGAGACCCCGCTCCCGCGTGGGAGTCCTGCGTTATGTTTTGCTAGCACGTCACCCAAGTTGTGTTTGAGTGACTTTGAGGTCGTGGTTGACGACGTGTCAGTGGGGACGGATGTCAAAAGAAAGAGGAACACACTGGTGCACGGTGTTGGTTGTGGTCGTGAGAGTGGTTCTGACAACAATCGTCGGAACGGGATTTACCTGAGCGACTCAAACCCGTCTCATGCGGAAGAGCATTGTCAGAAAGAAAACTGTGGCGATGGGGCTGTGTCCAAGTCAGACTCATCCCCGGAGGTTCCCGAGGACAGTTCTCATATGCAAGTAGACGGCGAGAGTGTCCACAGCAGTGCTTCTAGTAGTAGCAGCAACAGCGCCAGTGTCAACAACAGCAGCAGTTCCTTCAGCGTCAATAGTCAACAAACTCCCGGGTTTGAGTTGACCAGTATTACCGAACCGTCCCCGCCGTTGTCGTCTTCAGCGTCCTCCGGCACTGCAGTTTACGGGAGAGTCAAGCGGAGTAACGCTTTCAGAGCTAAGGATGTGTACGAAGACGTGAAAAGTTTATCGAAAACGAAACTTGTTTTGGATAGAGTCAAGTCTCTGGACGCCCAAGTGCCAAGTAGTAGTTCCATGGAAGAAGAATTTGAGGCTTCATACGCATCACCTCATCGAGCAGCTAGTGTTTGTGTGCGGTCCAAAGTTAATGGGTACACAAATCATAGCGGTGTTAGTCAGTCGGTGCCCCAGTGCGATAGTAAAAATAGCAGACAACAACAGCTGTGCAGTAGTAATAATAGTAGCAATAGCAATAGCAACAGTAATAGTAGTAATAACAATAATAACAATAACGCTGCTGTGTGCAGTAATGGGAACGTCAACAAGGCTGTGAATGTCGTCACTCCGTACCAAGTAACTGACCTTCATTCGCAAATTCGCAAATCACAAAGCTTGGCCATTCCAGAAGTGGAGTACGCAGTGCCTATCCCTCGAAGCCAATTGTATCCATCGAGTCCTCCGCTACCAAAGTTCCCTCCTCCTCCGCTCCCTTACCATAAAAGTGCAAATTTGGACTCGAATGCGTCGTCTTCCTCCAATTACGGGTATGCTTGTCTCTCTCAGCACAGAGGCATAAATGACGATCATCAGCATGTTGTAGTGTCAGCATCATCTTCAGCCAAATCAGCCAGCGTTAATAGTCTCCCGCCAGAAAAACCGCCGCGGACATTTTTGTATGACATTTTGTACGATCTGAGTCGCAATCCACAGCAGCAGCAGCAGCAGAAACAACTAAATAAAAATAATAATAATAACGACTCAGAGGCAATGGGAACCCATCAGCAAAATAATAACGGTTTCGCTACGGAATCCGGAGGAGTTGAGTCTTCATGTTCAGGAAGAGGAAAGGCCGTTGGCAGTCTCCCAGGAGAGAAAATGTCGCCTGACCAGCAGCAGCAACAACAACAGCAGCAGCCACGAACGCGGTTGCCATTGCCGAAGCAGTCGCCGTCTGCTCCAAGTGCCGCCGCCGTGTCCTCAGCTACTAGAAGTATTAACAGCTATCCCGACCCTCCTGCTCCTGCGACATCCCAGTCTCATGCTCAACTCGGCCATCCTGTGAACAATACAAATACAAACTATGGAATCTCTTCTGCCTTTCATAATCACGGTGCCAACCTGAATTACCTAGGACACAGTGTCAATGCCAGCGAGAGTAACACGTACAAGTCGATGGGTGATCCCACCGCAGTAGTCTTCAATAATAACAATAAACCTAATACCTATATGACCAATTCTAAAAGTCAGTCTTCCGTCCATTATCACGGTATTGCTGCAGGGATGATCTACAGTCGGCAGCCTCTTCAGCATCCACCGCTCATTCGATCCAAAACAGAGTCACAGCTCATTGTCAAAGGCAAAAATCAAAAGCTGCACCCGTCAGTTCACCATGCAGACAGAAGTAGTCCAGAAGATGAGATGAACAATATCAAGTTCCCCTTGGGAAAAAGTAATACTCTGATGGCCCAGTCTCACCAACAGCAACAACATCAGCATCAATTGCAACTTGCTCATCATCAGCGTAATTTGAATCTCCGTCAAACTCGCTACCCAATAAATATCCATCCGTCGGCTTGGGAAGCGTACGCTGGTGGAGGCGCTGGACTCCTTTACCCTTCCAACACCAGCAACAATAATAGCAATAATCCACTTTCTAAATCATCGACTATTTTGCCACATGACTACTACCGACTCAATAGCAATGTGAACTCACATTACTTTCATGAAGGGAACTCCACCCCGGATCATGCTTTGTACGCAGACAGTGTCGTATGTGATTTACGTCGACCGACGCCATGTCTCGGTGGCAGCAATAACAATGTCAATCAATGTCAAATCCCTACGACAGAAGAACGACTTTGTGAAAAATCGAAATCTGATTGGACACTCAACCAAGCTGGCAGGAAGTGTGCAAAAAATGCATTAAGCACTGAGAATAATCCACCCATCGCTTTAAGGAATTCTAATAATAGCCGTGCAGAAAATGCTAGTCTGGATTCAACCGGTTCCAGCAATTCTTCATCGACACCCATTCCCAACAACAAGATGCCTCGTCCAAAAATTCAACAGTCGGTAAGAAACCATCATTTTCATTCCTTTCCTGTTTCATAGTAGTCTAAAAAATGTTCCAACCATCCTGTTTGTGTTGTTTGCTCTGATTTTCCCAGCGTTTTTAAAAAAAACTAAAGCAAAAGGCAGAAGCCTAACTTGGGGAAAAAACAATATGCTTTTGTGTTGTCGTTTTTTCCAACCATTTCGCATTTCGTTCTGGCCTTTAGTCACCATTGCTACATCTTTATGAGTTTATGATGATTTCGCATTGTTATTTCATGATTTTGCGCCATACTTCGGTTAATTTGTTGAAAATGCGGTAAAAAAAATAGTAAAATGAAAAAACGAAAGGATGACACAAAATCGTAAGCCGTGGTTTTTTCTGGTGCTTACTACAGACAGAGACACAACAAAAAGAATAACGTGAAAGGATAATGTCGTACAACTTCGTTTTCATTATACCTTTTCCCTGACTGGTGCTTGAGAACAATGGAGGATAGTAAATAAATAGTAGCGTCGTAGCATAAAATTCTTTCTTTTTTGAGAAACAGGAAAATGTTATAGCTCCTTTTGCTAACTATATAAAACTAGTTTTACCCATTTTCCACATCGTTTTCATTCTTCTCCTCTCCTTTTATTATACATTTGTGCTAGAAATAACAGCATGGTTTTCAGCTTTGTTGGTCATTAGTTGTCATCGCTGCCTCAGTCGTCACATCGTCATCGTTTTTCTCAATGACTACAGAAGGAAATCCCGTTTGTTTGTTGACACGTTTGTTGCGTGAACTTATAGAATATCTTACAGTATAGGACATTTATGCAGCATGAGGATAATAGCTGAGCTGTTTTAGCTGTCGCAGCAGCAAAGTAGAAAGCCACGCATTGCTCATTTGGATTGGAAATGTTTGAGGTTTGAGCGTGTGCACAAAATGTGGTTTGCTTTGGTCGCAGAAGAATAAATGATCAGGTGTGGAGGAGATAAAAATCCACTCCTAATATTGCATGCGGCAGGTGCAATATGTGCGCACCATTAGGCAGTCAGCGTTCAGCGTTCACGACTAAAATGACGAGATTAGGATTAACGATTGAGCACAGTGCTGTAACTGTTGTAGTATAACCCCATTTTTCAGGGAATCGTTCGAAAAATGGGCCGGAGAAACGAGGGCCTAGCACGCCAAAATATGCACAAATCATAGGATTTATTAAATGTCACACAAAAAACATGATAATCCAAATTAAATATTAATCAGTACATACAGACATAAAATCATATCCCAAATTCTCATATAAGTCAAATTCATACAAGAAAGCTTAATGTAGCGTAATTTTACCTTATGTTGTTATAAGCTATACTTCAATAATTTGACATATGATTTAATGTTAGTGTGTACTGATTAATATTTAATATGGCTGATCATGTTTGTTTTGTGTGACATTTAATAAATCCTATGATTTGTGCATATTTTGGCGTGATAGGCCCTCGTTTCTCCGGCCCGTTTTTCTCACAGTTCCTCGGTTCTGCTGCTCATTTTTCTCGTCACATTTTTCTGTGTACCTGTATTCAGTATTCGCAAATTCGAAATTGTTCGTTAAACTTGTACTGCTCCGCTGTTATTCTCAAAATTCGGATGCGATCTGAGATCTGGGATGTGAGATAGTCGAGTCACTCGCGCAGTCGAGTTCATAAAATTTCAGCTAAGGATGATTTCACGGATTGACCTTTTTGGTAATGTAAGAAAACTGGATTTTTGTTGTTGTTGTTCTAGCTTAGAATTTTGTCTTTGGTGGCATTGTGATTTACAGTTGAACAGAACATGTGGAGAATGGGGGGTGTGTGTATATCTACTTAAAGTACAGTATTTGGTCGTGGTATGGTTTCGTTTACGTTTTTTCTCTCATTATTGTCAAAGGTCAGCTCAAAGAAAGTGAATGGGAACACTTGAAACGTTGAAACACTCATAAAAAATGGTGATGTCCGCTGGCTTTAAAGCTTAAGAAAAGCAAAAGAAGAAGATGAACACAAGAAGGAACACAAACAAACAAGTGTTCTCTGCCATATTTTGGTTTGGTTGCGTTTTCACCATTTGAATGTTTTGGAAACAAGATGCTTGTCGTAGGAATGAGGCATGGCGAGCATGTCTGTGTCTATGGCTTTTCTTGAGTGGGTTACACACCTTCTCGCTCCAGGCAAAAGTAAAAGTGGACGGTGAACTTGGTATGTCTTTTGGGAGGTCGGCAGGTGTCCAGTCCAGACACGGTTTTTTGCTCTAAGTACTACAAGGTATGCGAATGTGCGAGCACTCCTTTTGTCAACCCACCTTTCATTTAGGAAAAGGTGGGATGATGATGACGATGACGACTTCGACTTGGACGACGACGTTCACGTCCACCACGACGACGCTCCTCTTCTTAATGTCTCTTGGGCACAGCAGGAAAGGGAAAAGATACTCTGCGATCTTGTGAAATGTATTACCACTTCTAACTTTGCTTTTTGGTTCGTTATGTCTCCCTGTCTGCGTGTGTGCGCTATGGTAAATATAAATTCTGAAAGGAATAAGGACCAAAAAGAAGGCACAGGCTAAGGAAAAGGAAAAGGAACTGAATGTCATCTCGTCATCCCCATCGTCTCGTCTCGTCGCGTCTCTCAGTTATACATTACGCTATGTACTTTTTGGAATGTGTGTCTTGTCTTGTCGTCTTGCACCGTTTTTGGTTCTTTGCCTGTGAACTGTGTGAATATGTACAGCACATAGTATTCTAGTACAAACACAAGAACTTTCTGTAGATATTGATGAACAAGGAACATGACAAAAAGTAATGTAAAACTTGCCGTGACGTGTCATTGTCACATGCACTCTTAGTTTATAAGATGCGCTCGTTTGGTTCTTCCACTACTTCTTTCCCTTTGCCATTTCAGGTGATCTTTTATGCCTACTTTGCCTATACCATACCCTTTGTCATCACTACGATATTCCATATAAACAGGAATTAAAAATTTCGTTCTGATTTGGACGACTGGACGAGACCATACCAAATGTAGACTTCTTCTTGCGAGTTATTGTGTAGTAGTAGTACAGAGTCTGGCTATGTGGAGTGCCACTGTGGCACAAGACAATTTCGGCGTATTGTGTTATTATTAATTATTATAATTTGGAATGAGAACTGATGATGATGATGTTCTTATTCGTGTCACTGTTTAGCATGGCCTGAATCCAAATAGAAAATTAAATGTATTTTTTTGAAAATTATAGCACACGTGAAATTCTGAACTGTATAACGTATAATATGACAAAACGTTTTCATGGCGCAACTGACCAGCGTGCGATTGCATGTACAGCAAGTTCAGTTGGATGAGAAAACGTGTTGTTCGTAGTAGTGCATTATGTTGTAATTTTGTCTTTTGGATTCGCTTAAACATCTAGTAGCTTAACTAGTGTGCACATATTATGTTATCAATCAAAAGTGGAGTAGTGGGAAACTGACTTCGTAACCTGATTATTAGTTTATAATTGACAGTCAATACTCAAACTTGTTTGGTTAGTCAAACAGTCAAACTGGTAGATTTATTTGGGTTAACGGGTGCCAACATCAAAATTAACTTAAGACAACGCTTAAATGTTGGAGTCCGAGTTGTTATTTCTGTTTTTTCTATTCTCTGATCGCATCGGATATGGTTTATGCATAGGGCATAAAAGTTGACTCCTTCTGACAACACAAACTTAGTAAAAGGAAAGAGGGATTCAGTGTTGGTAGGAAGATGAACGGAGAGAAATTCCAGTTTGGCTCGACTTCTTATTTGGAATTGGTATTATAAATACATAATCTTTGTTTTTCAAGATGATGGCACAGTAAAATGCTTTCTTGAGTACACAACATGTATTACATTCTTGTTTGGAGACACACTAAGCACATTCAAAAGTGCACTATTACTTGTATTATAATACTTTTTAAATAGTAGGGAATTAGGGAAGAGCAAGCAAATGCAAGATAACTAACGCCTTTTTTGGATGTGTGTGTTGTTCTATTGAGTTAGCATGTTGGTTGCGTGAGAACCACTTTTTGGTGAATCTCTTGGTAAACCTATGTATGTAGTATCCATCATTTCATCTCATCATCATGAGCAGAAGGAGAAGGAGGCATGGAGATTGAGAGAAGAGAACACATCATCTTTTTGTTGCTCTGGTTAAGAATTGGGATGAATCTTTGTCCTTCTTCTCCATCTTTTTAAGTAACATCAACCACACCACACGTTTTGGCTTTGGTAGTTGTTCATTCGTTTTATGTTTGGCTTCCTTGGTTTTCCTCACATTGCTTTATAATTCCTACACAAAATGAAATTTTTTGGACTTTTGTTCCTGTTGCCTTGTTTTTAGGAGTCTCACAGCGAGAAGCAGGAGCAGTGCAGTAGAGCAAAATGATGAGGCATAATTATAACAAGGTTCAACTTTGACAGATTTAACAGCAGGTTGTTTTGTAATATGTGCGGATAATGGAATAATAGAACGAGTATTATCAAATTCCTCTTTTGTTTGCTACTAAACTCGTTCTCATTTGCCCCGCAATGAACTTTGTCTCACAAAAACAGACATTTCCCTTGTCTTGTCGCTTGTCAGTTGTCAATGTGTCCAAATTCGTAATCGGTGCGAAGAGACAGAAAAAGCATGTAATATTATTCCGTGCTGTCCTGTGTTGTTCCTCTGTCAAGTGTCAACAGAAGGCATTTCTATGCTACTCGGCTCATTTAATTGTTGTTGTGTCTCTGCATAGGCTTTTCAAGCTACCAAAAATGTGCTATTATAAAGTTGTTTCGCATTGTATTATTTATTGTGTAGCCTTGGTTTCTTTCTTTCTTTGAATGTCTTCTTCTCATTCTTGTTTCCTCTTGTGCTCTCCTCCTCTCTCTTTTCTGATTGACGACGACGATGAGATCCTGACGAAAAAGGAGATGAGAAGGAGAAGTGCCACTGTTTGACATGTTTGAGACCTTCTCTTCACAAATAAGTCCTATGACGTGTTCTTCAGCATTTTGGCACTTGCAGTCAACCCAGGGTCGGCTATCTCCTCTCTCATCTCAAGACTAAACAGTCAGAAGTATATGTTAGTATCAATTTTTATTGCATCACTCAGCTCATCATCCTCATCGTCAGTCACATCATCAAACTACCTCAACTAGCAAATTTTTTGTACTCATATGATGAATCATTTTCTGGAAGCATAATAATTATTTTTGGTGTGCAAAATGAATTTCTACGAAAAGCAAAATTAAGGGCGTTTTTCGTTGCGTCGGTTTGCTGATCGACGATGATCCTCTGACTTATGATATGATGACGGATGGGATGAGTAAGACGTTTATAATGTCCTGTTTTGTATTTTGGAATTTTCTTCCTTAAGATAAACAAACGATGGTTTTGTTTAGACGATGTGAACAAAGACGACGCCACGTGAATGAGATTTCAGCAGTTTTTGTAAATAAAGGATGGACGAGTGAGACTATAGAGAAACGTTGGTTGGTTGGTTTCTTTCTTGTTCATCATATCATATCATGGTTAGAATATTGTGAATAAGTGTAATGTAAATGAGTTGTTAGAAAACGTTTTGTTAGTATGCTACTTGAGCACTGCAACTCTCTTTACGTTAGTAGTAATGATGAAACGGTAAACAGCGTTAGGAGTTACGAGCTTTTGTTTGAGTTTCGTAATCTGAGTGCGATGTGCAAGTAAACACAAAAGAAAGACTCCCTGGCTTTTGGCGGGGACAGCCAGCCAATACTACTGGAACAATGCAGGAATTATGTTTCCTCTGGTAAAATACACGTAAAGGGTGAATATGCATGATTTTCAGTTTTTTACTGGTTGTGTACATGATGAAATGATCAGGAGTGAGGAGGGTGTTGATTTGTTTCGGTCGAACGCTGCTCTGCTGATCCTGGACGATTTTTTGTTCGTGTCAGCCCGTGAGCAGGCACATTCCATCTTCATGAGACTCCACATTAGTATACAGTTCGACTTGCTAAAGTTCATCGTCAGTGTCGTTGTCCATGTATACTTCTGTGTTAAATAACTAATCATGTGCCTTGTGCTCATGTGTGCGAATTGAGCCATCGACGAGACGTGAACAACAGATAGTCCTTTTTTATACATTACATGCTAATAAATATTACGAATGAACATACGAGGTCGGCTATTCAGTTGTGCTTATCCATTTTGAGGAGAATCAACACACAGTTTCACTTCGCTTGTGTCTTCGGTGTGTTGTGTCGTTGTGCCAAACATGTTGGCGAATAAGGTTTCACCGAAGGTTAGTTTTGGAGTTTAAAAAAAAGTATTTTGCTATTTTTTGGGATTTGAATAAGTCCTGTTATGTCACTAGTCTTTTTATTGAAAATCATGCTATGTTTTGTATCATACAATGCAGTGACGATGACGACGACGACAACGACGTGGAAAAGTACATGTTGTAAATTAATAAAATAATGAGCGACGTGGTACTCATAAGAAACAAGGAATCTCGTGCAAATTTGGCAAGGTTGACCTTGTTTTTTTATGTGTGTATTTTCTGCAATGTGCTCATGATCATTCATCGTTGCAAGTGCGGTACAGATGTGATTATAAAGTGCTGTGCCATGTGTACTTGCCTGTTATGTTGTTGTGTGTCAATGCGTCAATTTTCATTGCAAAACATATGCTGTTATAATGTGCAAAGTGTCTTTTGCCAACGGACCGGAAAAGAGAATTGCACGAGTGCTTTTGATTGAGGGTCGAAGACATTGTTAAAATGATTTTCTTGCTGTTCTTGCTCGTGTTTGTCCCATGTGTGTTGTGTCTTTCTTGTCTTATGGAATTACGTCTTCTTCTTTGCTGTCTGTCCGTGCTCAACTCCAAAGGAGACAAAACGCTTCAAAAAATGTATTTCATCTACTACACGAACGAATGCATAACAGCTTGCTCCAAGTCATGTTCCGCTTTTGTGGCTTTTGGTACTTTTATGAAAAGTATGGCGTTCATCACAAAAAGCTTTTCACACCCTGAAATTTATTCCATGTTACATTATATTAAACTACGTTCAAAATTATTACAATTTTGGATTTTTCGTGATGCGGAAAATTGTGCATTGCTTGCAGAAAAACAATGAGACGTTTCTTTAAGAAAGACGGATCGTAATAAGAGTACCTTACTGGATTTTGTGAGGCACATGCTAATCAGCTCACTTTTTAAAAGCCGCAGCAACAGAATGTGTAGGAACATTTTTAGTCCTCATGGTCACGTTGTTGAATGGTATAAGAATCCACGGAGTGAGCTCTTCACTAAGTAAGCTGCGAGGAACTCGTCTCTGGTCATTTATTCATGTCAAAACTGTCACTGCGGAACTGTGTCACTTCAGTGGGAAGAGAAAGCACGACGAGCTTTAATGGACGTGCGTTTTCTTGTTGAAGTCATTACGGTTTTTAATGTACTTTTTTGTTCAAAAACGGAGTCACTTCTCTATATATTTTCAAAAATGTCGAGTTTCGTTCACAGTATTTAATTTGCCATCATGATGGGAAAGCTTGTGTGCTTTTGCCCAAAAAGTATCTCACGAGGACTTGAGGAGACTCAGAACATGTCAATGTTTTTTATTGAGGGATCTCATGAAGATTGTCCCTTCTTGTTTGAAGATACAAGGCGTGCTAAATTGCGATTCATGACTCATTGCTCCTCAATGCAACATTGATTAGTAGCGTTGTCAATCTTGGTATCTTGCTCGTCAGTTTTTGATTAAAAGTTGTAGACATTTCATGTTTTCAATTGAATTTCTGTGAATTTGTTGTCTTTTTTTGTGCCGTCAAAAAGCATGCGAGCCTAAATTTTATGGTTGCTTGTTGTTGATCTCGTGGATTTTGGGCAAGGTGCATTAAATCATGATATGTGCAATGGCTTGCATTGTTGTTGAGTAACATAACGTTGTTGATCTAGCTGGTCTCACGAAATTGACATATGCTTCAATCCCCAAAGATATTATAAAGTAAGGCTTCAACGTAAAGTGAGTAATGAATGAAATGAAGAATGTGAAAATTGAAGATTTTGAAGGTGACCAAGGTGTCTTGTACTCACTTTGAACATTTGCGAATGCGTGTGTGAGTATGTGTTGCAATTGCAAGCAAGTTGCAATGATAGCTAGGTGAGCGAGTGAGGAGTTTGTGAGCACAAAAGAAACTGCGGCATGGCACATGCATGCAATGCATTTTTCATGAGCAACAACAAGCAATAGAATATATTGAATGCGAAATGTGAATGCAATGGAATGGTTTTCTTGTTGTTGTTGGTGCCGTTGCCTTTGCCGTGAGCTACAAGTGAAGCGAAGACCTACTTTGATGATTGTCCTTAATTTTCGTCGTTCTCTGTGGTCAAGCCAAAGAGTATGTGTTTCAACAATACGACATGCGGACAAGCTACACAGTACACAGTCCACTACTGCCAAATACTACTAATACAACACAAAGTAGCAAAAGTTGAAACCTGAATTTGCGATTGAGCACTGAAGTGAGACGTTGCTAATAAGTTTTGCCAGATGAGAAGCATTCGAAGTCGTAATCATTGTCAATATATGTGCGCACATTGCTTTGTCAGTTTGTCTATATGATGATGCCAATGATGACTGGGAGTCCGACTCTGCATTGCCATGATGTGAGGAGGCCTCAATCCCTCAATCCATTCTTTTGAATATCATATCGTTTGTCCCAATCTTCATCCAACTTGTCAATTGACAATGAGGCAAAATCTGTTATCGATAACCAATGGCCACTTTTTCATTTGTTAAAACACGTTGGTCTAGAGTAAAAAGTGAGAAATAAACATTTTTGTTTCTTCGCTTCGTTGAAAATAAGGTGTCATGAAATTATGAAAATACGAGCCAGCCACTTTAAAATTTAGTATAGCTTGTATAACTTGAAAACAAAGAGTGTTAAACTGAATTGTTGATGAAGGGGTGGGTGATTTTAAGGGCTGGTGGACAGCGGGACTAGGCGAAAAAACGGGAAAATATAGCATGTATTCTATAGTACTATAGGACGGAAGCATAAATGTATAATTATTTTTAAAATGTCACGATTTAATTTGATGGTTTATGATCGTGCATATGAACGCTAATTTGCTAATGCCCTTGTGTGTGATTCTGTTACTTTTCAGATTCAAAATCTGGTGAACCAGCTGTTCGCAACCCCAGTGGCGGTACAAGGGAAGGACGCGACGTCAAGCACAGATTCAGGAATTCAATTGGGGTCGGAAAGCTTGTCATCTTGTGACACACCCGTTGGAGACAGCACGACGGATACGGGCGACAGCGACTGTGAGAATGACTTGGAAACGTCCAACAATGCGAGACAGGTCAGTTGAATGAATGCGAATGTTGTGAATTGTGGCGAACGCACTTTTTTGTGCATTTGCCATTGCTCCTGCATCAAAGCGAAACTCATTGCATTGTGTCCTCGTCGATTATGAGTCAGTAGGAAGTGGCACGTAAGAAATTGAACGAAAAGAAAGAAAATGCCTCATTTTCCACACAACACAACCTCGCTAATGTCATCTTGCTACTAAATGCACTCTTAATGTGTGTGATGTGAGCTTGCTTGTGATCCGCTTAACTGTTATGCTTTCTTCACGAGGAACAGACATCATCGTCGTGTTTTTTATTCATGTTCTTTTGTAACTTGCACTCCACGCTCTTGGATCCGTGTGCACTTGACTTGACTCATTTAAGTTACATTCGACGCGGAGAAAAAATCCATTTTACATGGGTACTTTGCTCACAAACTCATAAGTCACGCTTCATCACGTCAAATCGTCGTGGTGGTGACTTTTGAATCGTTTCTCTCCTATTTTTTTGTTCTCATGGGTGAAATTATGAGGTTTTCAAAGGGAAACTAATAGAACTTCTCTTTTGTTGGCCACGAACTTCAAGTTGTATGTTTACCTCACGTCGGTTTTTGTACTTGAATTCTATTCCATGCTCCATTTTCTGCACTCCACCACCATTTTGATAGCAGTTGATCCTTAGTTCACTTTAAGTAAAATGAAAGTTTGGAAAGGAAATATTTTAACTATTTAACGTGTTATGAAAAAAAAATTTTGCTTTTTAAAAAAATAACAATACCTAATTTCTCTGTAATTTGTCCAATTCCTATCGGAATTTGCTACATGGACTGTTATTAAGTTATTACAGTAAGCAAATATCGTCGTTTTTGACTGCTGTAACAGTGTGTGCGTGTTTGAACATCGTTCGTAAGGATAGGACTGTACTTTACGGAAGATATGATATTATTGCACGCAACAAATTGAATTAATAATCAAGTTTCGTTTACGTGAGAACTTCATAATTTTGAAATCAAGGAAAGATCGTGTCTGGCAATCTGGCATGTTAGGCTATGTACGATATTAACAATCAACGGAACGCAAGCATGCAAGAAGGACTTGTCGGTACTCTAGGCCTCCACTTCCCCAGCCCAACATGCATGCGCAAAATAATTTGCAAGTCTAAATGACTATGAAATGTCTGAGAGTATGATATAATTGGGCCGAATTTATTGACTCTGACTCCTTTTTGCAACCAAAAAGCTACTTTGCTTGCTCGTTTTATTCCTCCAACTTGACCTGTCATCTATATAGAAAAAGAGAGAGATTGGAATTTGACAAAAAAGTTTCTCTCATTTGTGATTACCTTTGTACAAATCGCAGGAGAAAAAAAGTTTGTTTGCTTAAACTTTCGATTTCCCCATTTGATATGTCATCATGATAGGCTCATCGACATCCACGTCCCGGCACAAAAGAGCTGCTTATTAACAGATGCAAAAAAGACAAAAGGGGCATTCTCATTATGTTCCTTTCCTCTGCATTTTTGCATAGCCGATTGCATTGCAATTCCTTTAGCTGAGCAACGGACGTGGACGTGCTTGGGAAGTGTTGAAAAGTTGAGCAGACTTCTTTTTTTCCTTTTTAAGAACTCAACTCAACTGTGCCGTGTGGTTGTAAGTATTATATTCTAGACTAGACTCGTTGGTACATTACATGTGTAAAGGGAAAATGCCGACGATGCATGCTATATCATTGCTCGAAAGAAGTCGAAGAAGAAGCTCGGGCTCGCTCTACACAAAAAAGTGTATCGTGGCTCTCCGCGGATGTTGATGAGACATGAGACTCTGAGCACTTCACTTCACTACTTTGCTACCATTGTTTGTTCACAACACCAATAATGCGAGGACTAATTGACACTGTCCATCCAGGAAGAGGGAACAAAAGCTACTCTAATTATACACCGAGTTAGTTTTGAAATCTTGTTGTTCAAAGAGTTGATGACAAAACGATTCCATGTTTCCTCCTATTCCCCTCATCGAAAACGTGTGGAACGAACATTACATTTACTATTTTCAGAGTGACATATTTTACTAATACACTGACAGAAATACAATACGAGCATTTAGAACTCAAAATTGAATTCCACATTTAGATTTGCAGTATATGGATGATATGCAGTAGCAGTATCGTAACTCGCCTGTTTGTTTTAGTATTTTGTGCGTTTGTGTGGTTACAAGAGTCAAGCTTTGGTTTCATTGTTACTTGAAATGTCATCGGGTTCACAACTGAAAACACTATTATGTCGTTAGTTGTTGTAAGGCATCATAGTTTTTTCCCTGGTATTGCGCATTTGTTGCGGTTTCAACACATTCAATCGACATTTGTGTAAAGTTTTCAACAAATGATATCAAAAACCTAAAATGATGTGGATTTGATGATGATTTCGTAGTCACGAATCACTGAGGTGAGACCGCTGTCTTCTCATTATTTGGGTCACATTTTTTTGAACGGTCAGCTTCTCAATGTTTTAAGCATATTTTGGAGCTTGGCTAAAGTTTTCATTAAGTTTTTCCGTACGGTGTGCAACGGGACGTAAGCCAAATCATTTTGTGGATTTTGTGGATTCGCAGTTTACGAAGCAAAGGAAGCAAACGCTACTTACCTGCTCCGTTTTTTTGTTGTTTATAGTTTGTAAGCGTAGAATTTGAGAGTGCTTGCCAAAATGTGGTGTCGTTGTCAACGGGTTCTGTAATCATAATCATGTGCAATGAATATTCAGGAAATCATTTTTTGAGCGATATTTTGAATTCAGTTTCCTTATTTTTGAGGAGTAAGCTGAACGAAATGAATCATAAGAATAGCACAAGTCACAAAGTGTGTGATTGTGTTGCGTAAAAAGAAAATGATGATGGATCTTTGAATCTTTGTCTGCCTTTTTCCTTCTGCTCATTCTGTTTTTTAAAGAACCGAACGGACGGACGCACGAACACACCGTTCTTTGCACTCTCTGCACTTTGCCTCTGCCTTTGCGTCTGCAGATGGAATTTCCTCAAGTGTGTTGAAATGCTATTAAAAATGAGAGAGATTCTTGTATTTCGCTGCAACAATTGCCATTTATATCGTACATACTCAACAGAACGGAGGGAGTCAGAGCCAGGTTGCGTTTTGGCAAATGGGAAAAATTGACTTGAGGAACATTAAAGTTGCTGAAGTATGAATACTCCATATAAAGTTCCCATGATTTGAAGACGTTTTGCAGTTCTCTTCTAACTTGAGTTAATGACTTTGATGACTATCATCACATCGCCACATCACAGCTTCGTTGTGTTCTTAAGGAGTTTAGCTTTAACTAAGCAAGGAATAGAAAAAAATGAAGGAACAATAAAATATGATTAGTGATGCTAATCTTAGGACTGACTTTATATAATTGTTTCAGGTCGTGGAAGCGCGCAAAGGTTATATCCGCAGAGTATCGAGCATTCGAGTTCAAGAATTGGGCACTTCCATTAATCACTTGATCCAAAACAGTAAAAAGCCTTTAAATGGCGAACCTTTGTTCGAGTGCCTACTTGTCGTTGGTCTTGATCGGGATCCTTACACTGGCATTTATCATCCCTACATCAAGGAAAAATTCCCAACGAATGTGAGTTCAAAAGTTTCATTATTAAGTGTAATATAGTCTCTTCTTTTAGTGTGAGATTTGTAATAGTTCCTTAAAATTCTTATGTTTGCTTAAAATGTAGGCTAACTTGGCTCCTGGAACTGAGCAGCTTTGTTTCCCGGACTCTCTGGAATGGCCGTGCCATGAAGGTGCCTCTGCGCAGTTCTACACTTTGGCTATAACTGATCAACGCGGCGCACGCAAATATGGTTGTTGCTTTCGAATCCTTCCGGAAGGAGCTCCAATATGCATTCCAATTACATACTGCATCATCAGCTCCCATAGAGCCATTGGATTTCATCGCGAGGTGACCACTATTTTCAAAATTAAATCAGTCAACTCTTCAATTAACGAAACTTTTGGTTACCTTATGATAATGGTTACAAATATTTACTTTTCTTAGGTACTTCGTGAAGTTGCATCTAGACACGGGGAACCACAAAGGAATTTTTGGTTGAATGAATTGTTCAAGAAACCGTTTCCAACACCTGGAGCAAGCATTACTTTGCAGGAATCTGCTGTCGAAGAAATCTATCAAGACGGACTCACTCAGTGCTATAACAAATTTACTGTTACCCCACCGAGAACTACAACGTTGAGACGACGATCTGACCACCGACTTGACGAAGGGGACTTGGTGACCCTTTTGACTACCGTTGATCTCAGCATTGTCATCAAACTTTTCGGCTCTCTTCTACTTGAACGCAAAGTTGTACTTACCAGCCGAGCTCTCTGGTACGCTGAAAAAAACATCCGTCTTCTATTTATTAATTTCAATGTCGACTAGTAATTTGTACTAATTTCTTAATTATTGCTTTATTACATGAAATAGTACTCTCTCGCTGTGCGTGGAAGCGCTGGAATCCATGCTGTATCCGTTCACTTGGCAGCATACTTTTGTGCCGATTCTTCCTTTGAACATGACTGGTGTGCTGGACGCTCCTGCACCGTTCCTTATTGGTGTACTTTGCAGCTCACAAACCCCTTGGAACAAAACTTTGGATGAAGTGAGGAAACAGTTTGACTTTTATGTTTCGTTCTAATCTTCTAATTCAAACGAGGCTTCATTTTTTATTTCATGTTCATATTTTTATGGCCATAGGGGATCGTTGTGGATTTAGACAACAACAAAGTGCTCAGCTGTGTTGGTGATGAAGGCACAATTCTCCCGAAAAGAGTTCATCGAAGACTTCGGGATTCTCTTCAACTTGTCCTTAACTTGGCGGACCAGAAAGAATGCACAAAGAATGTTCTCATAAGTGAATGCTTCATTCGGATGTTTGTGGAGACTTTGGGTCATCATGCACACCACATTGTGGTGCAACAAGACGGTCAAAGAATTTTCGAAGTACGATTTTTTGACTTTCTAATGTTCAAAGACCTTATTGAGTAATAATAGAATGAAGCTTCAAGGATTATAATGACACTATTTTTCCTATTTTTCAGAGGGAATCTTTTGTTAAAACTTGTGATTCCAAAGCTACTCAAAACTTTTTGGAGTGGTTCTCTGAAACTTCAATGTTCAATCAGTTTACAGAAATTCGTTTGAAAAATCCATCGCAGTATGGTGAGTATTTCGTGACTTTTGGTTTTAATTGAAATGTTCAGTTTCGTCGAATAAAATGATTATTTTATTATTAATAAATTTCCGTTCATTTTCAGGCTTGTTTGAACAACGTGTAGTGGAGCTGAGTGAGAATAGTTCGCATGGTTCTACCCCGTTGTCATTGAAGAACAAATTTTTCGCGAAAGGAAGTCGTCAGTTCGGTAGCTGGTTCAAAGAAACTTTTGTGATGAAGTGAATTACAAACTCCGGTGTCTTGTAATCATCCGTTCCATATTTAATAACAAAAGTACTGTTGTTATTTCGACAACTTTTAATCGTAGGAGTAGTAGAATTATTCAAATTTAGTATTAATGAATTATTTAGTTCGGTGCTCATGAGCTGTGGAACTTAAGTGTCATAATTATACTACAGGCAGTTGGAGGAGACAATTCTCCCAAAAAGGAAATGGTATTGCAATCGTTCTTTTTTCAGTCTGACGGTACAAAGCGCAAATTGTTTTGCATTGTGTACAATCAATCAATTTTTCAGTTTATTTATGCCTAGTGGTAGCGAAACAGACTTGCGATACGTCATTGCGAAAAATTGACTGTTCGTACTACTTACTTGCAAAATCTCTATGCTTAGACTCCACTTTTCCTTAGTTTATTTTTTATCATTTTGTTTTTACAAAAATAAGCATTTCCATCTTATTCTTTTACAATTTTAAAGCTACTCACTTATTTTACAAACAAAAAATATACTGCTTTGAATGAATTTTATGAGAATGTGTCCATTCGGCCAAAACATGTGCTCAGTAATTAAATACAAAATACGTTTTGTATTATCGTAGATGATTGTTTTGTAATTTAGAAATTTTGATTATCTTTTGATACAATGCTTTTGACAGTTCATTGTCAGCTTCAAGACTGAATTTTTGTTTTAAATTAGTTTACTGTCAGGATGAAATACCGTTGTTGCTTTTTTGATAGTGTAATTTCTTGAGTGTTTTTAATCAGAGTTTTTTTTACTATTGCTTGCTTTTTATAAGACGATAGTCATTCATTGACTGACTCAGCAGTGAAAACAATACATGAATTCAAAGACATTTTATGCATGTGCAACTAAACAAGTTAAAAAATCGCAAAGGAATATAAGGTGAACATTATATTTATTAACGAAAACAAAAATAATCAACACAATGTCATTTGAAAATTTTGCATGCTGCTGTGTCAATTTTGTGCAAAGTTTTTTTTAAACATAATTGAGAAATCAGCTTTTAAGCGAACAGTTGCGCATGACAGGTTTAGGAAGATATTATTAATTGTTGATGAACTTTGAGTTTTCCAATCTTGCAGTTTGTTTTGCACAAATTATTGTATTTAATGGTAATGAAATTATGAATTGAAAATGAAGAATTTATACCTATGCTATGGATAAATCAATAAAAAATGGTATACCATGATTTCATGTTTGTTTGCTGGAACTGATTGCTTTAAGATAATTTTTTGTAGGGAATTGGATAGTTGATGTCCTTTTGAAATTAATGAATTGTGTGGTTAGGATCGGTGAAGTTTGATGACATGATGTTTCATCAAGTTATGGACTTTGGTAAGGACTAATTTGCTTTTCATGACGTCACCAAGGAATTCATGGGCGTGTTCCTCACTGAGCACTTCTTCCGTGATTCCCTCCATGTCGGGGACATCGGCAGAGTTGGCGTTGACGAAGGGAGTGAGCAAGCATCCCATGACGACTCCGTAGAATCGATGGTCGTCGTACTCCTTCACGAAATCTTTCAATTCGAGTCCGTGTTGTTGAGGGTCGATCCCGTAAGTGCGAGCAAACTTGACAAACTCGTCGTGGTAGCACCCGAGCAACTCTCCTTCGGAGTCGTTCAACAAGTGCATTTGAACACTTGTGTGGAAGAAATAGTTCAAATCTAAGGTCCGGGAAGAGCAACGAGTGAGTTGGAAGTCGATGAATTTCACGTCCACCGGTTTCCCATTGTAGTCATATTTGAAGAGCATATTGTTGGTCCAGAGGTCACCATGGTTGATGACAGCGAATGGACATTTGATCCCTACCAAGTTGTGCATTTTCATGAAAAAGTCTTCAGTGTACAAAGCTTCCGCTAGCTTAGCTTCTTCTAGGAATGAATTGGAGCGCAAGAGTTCTGCTTCGGATTTTATGCTACTGGGGAAGAACACTTTGTTTGCTTCTGACATCTCATCTGGATGAAGGATAAACCGTTCTTGCATGTACGCATACTTTTCCAGGATTTTCTCAAAATCCCCATGGAACATGGCAAACGACAAGGCATGGAATTGGGCCAATTTTCGAAGCACTAGTCGACAATGATCCATGTCTAATCCAACTTGCCGATTCACCACTTTGTATCTGTACAGTTCCAATTCAAATCCCAATTATATACTTGACATTATAGTAAATATTTACAAAAACAGTATGAACGATTAAATTCATGAAACAGACCCGACACTTCTCAAATCCTGCAATGCCAAAAAATCCATTTTGCCATCGTGGAAAGTGCTGTAACACCTTGGATAGGCTTCATACAAATCTTCCGACTTGATTCCTTTGGATAACTGAAAGTCCTTGAAAGCCGAAAAGATTTCTTCGTACATTTTCATTTCCTTGACGAATGCTTGAGCGTCATTGATCATTTGCTGTCTCAACACATTTCGTGGCATTGTCTTCAACATCACTTGTATTGTCTCTGTCTCATGACGATTTGTCTTGGACTTGACATGGATTGTGACTGCGTACATGATGGACATGTAGTTGTCACCAGCTTTCGTTCCAAGCACCGCTGAAAAGCTGTCCAATTCCACGTCTGATGAGTAATTCCGCACTATATCTTCCACGATTTCCCGGGTCACAATTTCTTCAGGCGTCGGCGGAGCTTCTTCCGGGGGCATTTTTGAACCCACTTCCTTTTTCTGATCCGATGAGTCTCCCATAGTATATTTTTTAAAATTCGAAAGTGCTACTAGACAGACGACAACAAAGCGACACAGATACTACTGTACACTACTAGCACTGCTCGACGTCAACTCGTCGTAGCCGTCAGTCAGTCAACCAAAGTTAACCTGGAATGCAATTATGCAATGTGCTGATTGCTGATGGACAATGGACAATGGACAAGGATAACGTCAAGTGGAGCCTATGAGCCTGACATGCCCCACTTTTGCTTCACAACGAACAACCTCGAATTAAAATAGATTTAACTCTTTCTGTCCTTGAATCTTTCACAATTTCCCTTGTTCAACAGTAGTTTGCAGGGTTGCAGTGTGCAGTGCAGTCCAAATAGTCATAATGATAAAGGCGATACGCCTCGTTCTTCTGATTAATCTTCTCGATAGCACGATAATGAACAGTTTTATTGTTTCATTTTCCTTTTGTCGTCGAGTCTTGTTCCATGGAACATGGAAGTCTGAGAGACTAATGAAATGATATGTTCGTTCTGCACACATCCCATCACGCACTCTACACATTCATGTAAATTATTACAGTACAACTAACTATAATATATAATCAATAATCATATAATTACTACAGGAATGTAAGCATAATGATGTATTGATTAATATTGTAAGCATGCCGTTGCAGTGAATAATAAATGTAGTTAGTTAAAACGGTTAACCACTTTGATCTTACTTGTTGCTTATTCATTCCTCAATAATTTTCATTCCCACTTTCATTTGTCTGCACCGTCCTAGCAATATCATAGGAATGAGCCAACAGCCATGTCCATGTCCGTATCCGCCTAAAATTGGGCAATGTTATTGTTGGTCTAACTTTAAGGCACTTCATTCAATTTGCGCCTTTTCATGTGCAGATAAGCGAAAAATTGAGAAGACGCAAACGACGCAATGGAATTTGCAAATCAAGACGAACAATAAGCGGATAAGAAAATACAAGCATTGAATAAATATGAGTATACGGGCATTTACTGTAGATATAAAGTAACGAGACGACGTTTATTCAATTAAATGGCTAATGTTACATAGGATAAATACAGAGTTGCGTCTGGTAATTGGTAATTAATTATTAGTAACAACATTGCAACGACCATTGCAAATCAACCGCAGCCTTCCGTCACGTCACAACTTTCGTGTTTCTTTGACTTGTTTACACACACAGGCAAAAACCATCAATTGACAATACATTTTAGGCTCGTAAAATGGGAAAATTGTTAATGGTTTACATTGAAATGAATGACATAAGACTAGAAGTGATTACACGAGTGAGGACTGAGGAGTCAATAATCATTCTACACCGGGGCTTTTTAAGACTTGCATTCAACTCCGTAAGAAATAATGGTCTTAGCAGATTGGCAGCTCGAATTTGTTTCTGGTAATGCATGCAAAATACGCCCAGGAAAAGATCAAATCACTAAAAGCGTTATTAAAATTTTAGCTATATTGTAATGCTACTCATCACAAAACTACTATAAATGCTTAAAATCCACAAACAATGCAATCATTAAAATGCATAAAGTTTTAACATAAAATCATAATTAATTAATTAATTAATCAATAATGAAAATCAAGAACCTCAAAAATGCGCTCTTCCTTTAAAAATTATACAGAAGAATTTGTGAAAATCATAAAACGAAGAGTAATCTTTTGCAAGAATAGTTCAAAATACATTCATCATTTTGTGATTTACAACTTGCATTGGAAATACTGAAAATTAAAGATTTAAACTGATGAAAGCTATTAAAATGATTTTTCTAATAAAATTGTTGTATACAACTCTGAAGTTACAACATTCGCCATACATGGACGCGAATCCCCGATGATGGCGAAGGATAAAAATCGGATTTCGGATATAACTAATTAGTAGTTATTTACAAGAATTACGAATTAATCAGACGATAACAATATCACGTATGTATATCAGCTTTAGCAGCGCTTTGAAAGAACTAAAAGTTGTAGTATAATTTGATAATCGTAATATGTTTCGTCACACATAGGCGGAATGGACGCGAAAAATTCTTTGTTTAATATACTATAATGCGTATCATTTAATTATATATAGTTTGGTATTGGTAGTTTCATTTTTTAGAGTTATAGCTTAATTTGTTAGATTGGGTGTTAGGTTCTCAAGGTACGATTTTTGAAAAAGAATGAAAAAACTGATGGATCGATCCAATCGAGACGACACAATTTGAAGGGACAAGATGTTGATTTAGCCGCAGCAACCCGATTTCACAGGGACTGGAGCAGGATTGGACTCATCTTCCACTACAACAACATTACGTCGAGTTGAAGGTTTCCTTTCAACTCCTTCAGAAGTTGCAATCATCCGTTCACACAAATCAATGAACAATTCTTCAATGTTGTGATTCAGTTTAGCTGATGTGTGAACATGTTTAGCACCCACTGATGAAGCGTACCTATTCAAATTAAAACACCATCAATTGATCAGTCAAAAGAGTCAATTAGGGTCCAAAACTCTGTCCAAAAAAAGTAAAACGACTGACTGAGACCACTAGACGTATTAATGTAAAAAAAGAAACTCACTCTTCAGCTTCCTCCGCACTCACAGTTCGCTGTTTATCCAAATCAGTCTTATTACCAGCGATTGAAAGGCAAATGTCATTCCCCAGCATTTTCTTTAACTCCTTCACCCAATTTTTGACCTGAATCAATAATGAACATTAATCAAAAACTAAATTAAGACCCGTGATCACCATCATCAAACGTTGCCCATGAAATCAATAAGTCAACATACTTTTTCAAAAGAGTCCACATCTGTAATGTCGTAGACCAACACGGCTCCATTCGCATCTCTGTAGTAAATTGGTCCTAATGCATGAAATCGCTCCTGACCCGCTGTGTCCCAAATGGCCAATTGAATTCGACGTCCGGACAGGTTGATTTTTTTTTGCAAAAATGAAGCCTATCAAACAAAACTATGCTGTAACAATTGTCATCCCAAATCAATCTTCTACTCTTTCCAGGGAATCTTTCGCACACCCGCAACCGTCACCGTCACAATAAATGTAATCAATCAATACTCATCAATAATTGAGTTACCTGCAATGTCGTGACATGTTTATCATTGAACTTGTCTTCAACGTATCTGACGACAACAGACGTTTTTCCAACACAGCCCTCACCAAGTAGCACCACTTTGAAATTAAATGACCGTGACCACGATGAATTCGAACTGGGCATGTTCCCTTCCATCGTATCGTATCAAATGAATCACTGCAAAATAATAATCACACCAAGACTTTTTAAAAAATGATTTTATAATTTCTCTAAAAATCGTGCACGTGCACACAGATTGACGACTAAAAAAGTACTACGTATTTAGTATGTATTTAATTATTAATTTCCAACATAAAAATTTCCTACATCCAATATTTGGAATCTACGAATGTAAATGTAATGAAAACAAATCATTTGATTATATTACAAGATTACCACTGCGTTATCGTCTATCGTTAAAAGATAATAGTAGTGATATTCCTACCTTTATTTTATTGATGACAACAACGGAAGGAGAGGACAAAGTAAAAAATACAAGTAGATTGGAAACACTGTGAATGAACTCTTCAAGTTGAACAAGGAGTAATCATAATTAATATTTTGATTAATTACTAAGAATGAAGATGAGAATTGAATGTTGATGTTGTCAGTGTTTTTGTGTTTGATTGTATAATATTTTGTATGTTACAATTGTACAGGCCTCACTTTTGAGTCGAAAAGGAAAAGACGAGTCTGAGCCTCAGCATTTGAAAAGAGTGCGTTGGAATCACATCTGACTCAGCACAAAGCCACTTTTGCGTCAGAAGAGTCGGACCGTCACTCGACTTCGACTCTCATCTCAACCTCCAGTCGCAGTTCCCTCAGCCCTCAGAGATCCACTTTTATTGCTGGATGGATCAGTTTTACATTTCCTGTCTCATTCAGTCGCGATTCTCGATCCAAAAAGTCCATTTTACTAGTTCAGGCAGGCTCGAGTCCAAGTTGGTCCGCCATTAAAGAATCTTTTGTCCAGTTTTTACAAAAGGAGCATTTTTGAATTACTTAACGTTTGAGCATTTTGATTACCGTTACATTAGTTGAGGGCAAATAAATACGCACTTTTTTATTCACTTCATTCTCCAGGGTTCAGCTGGAATTAGGCATATATTGGTATTCTGACGTCACGTAGAAGACGGGCGCCATTTTGGTCAGGATCATTTACCCAGGCAGAGAGTGAGTAGGGACTGATCTTGTAGCTCGGTGTCATTTATTTGTGCCAATTCTAGAATTGACACAATGCCGCGAGGGCGGAAGAGGAAGGTGGTGGAGGACCGAGGACCGGTTGTCGGGGCCCTTTATCAAATCGGTGAAAAAGTCTTATGTTATGAACCCGATCCTTCAAAAACGAAGGTTCTATACGATGCAAAGGTACTGAATTAAAAAAATCGATAGTAGGTAAAGTCATTAGTGAGTCAACTTTTGTGTGAGTTTACGAATTGATTTGTTTATTTATTTTGTAGATTATAGAAATCAAGTGCAGGTTCGTGAGAAGGAAAATGAATTTCGACTATAAGGTCCACTTTCAGGTAGGTAACTTATAATTTTGAAATGCCAATTGGTAGCACATGAAATGAATTATGGAAATAATCACTTTGGTTGTATTATTTGGCAGGGATGGAAGACATCTTGGGATAGATTTGTGGATACGAAACTCATACTTAAAAATACGGATGAGAATATTGAATTACAAGAAAAACTTTTGGAGAAAAATAAACTAACTGCTGAGGGCTCGTCGTAAGTGACACTTATAATCATGATTTATAAGATGTGCTTGGTTTGGAATTTTTTTTTTGATTTTTGAAATTATTGAATTGCATAGTAAGAAGAATAACAAATCTGGTAGAGCTGTGGCGGGGACTTCTGATCCTCCTCCCACTGGTCCAGAAAATGCAGCTGCTGCTGACAGAGGAGTTCGAATCAGTAGACACCAGATTATGAGCTCTTCTCTCCTCTCGGAAGAAGAAGAAATAGACGATGAAGAAAAAGAAGCTCGGGAAAGTGTCCTCAAATCGTTCAAGGTCCCTGCGTTTTTATTGCAGAAAATGGAACACGATGAACACACAATTTTGAACACAAATATGGTAATTATAAAATGTATACTACAATTAGTGTATAACTTTGCTTTTTTGTCCATTCTAATTGTATTACTAATTGAAATTTGGGATTGAACAGATGGTGCGGCTACCTGCGAAATATAACATTGTGTTTATATTGGAAGAGTTTCTAAGAAGCTTCGCAAAGGATGTCTTGACCGGTTGGGCAAATGACCATTCAAACTTAGTTCCTCAGAACACCAGTTCGATCAATATTAGCGTACAAAGTGCCACCGGATTCGAACCAGAGGAGGAAGAAAATCCGGTGAAAGCCGCGCTTTATATGCGAGTTTTCAGAAGAATTGGATTGATGAAGGAGTCTGTGGACGGAATACGAGTTTACTGCGATCAATTTATTGATAAGTGCTTGCGTGACAGAGAAATTGATCATCACCGAAAGCCGCGCGATTATCCAGTGTCCCAGCCTCGTACCCCGTAAGTCTTTTTTTATAATCCATTCTTATGCTTGCATGGTTGCATGGTTTGACCAATATTGTAAAATGCAATTGCATTTACATTTTGTAACAGGGAACCATTTGTTCTTCCTGAAATGTTCACTGCGCCGCCTCCTCAGGCAAGAGACCGGATGAGAGAGCGTGATCTCACCATGGCGAGATTGACTAGACTCACGACAATGGCTAATCCAGACGTGGCACTTGTGCATGATGCTAATTTAAAATTCCCAAGGTATGCTTCCAACACAATAAATTATATTACAAGAACGTTATTTTTATTTTCATTCTTATGTAACAATAATGCTTCGGACGTAATAATAACATATATTGTTGTATCTTATAGAGCGTCTGGTGCATTGCCGGTATCTAAATCAAGTTTGGTTCCGGCGTTTATGGAATTCAAGAACGAGATTGAAACTAAATTTCTACTTCTTAATGATTGGAAATTAATCCCAGAAATACAGGCGGAAGGCTTGTACAAACCGTCAATGGTTTGCGGAGTCGTTCATTTGGTTCGTGTTGTGGGTAAGTGAGCATGTGCAGCAGATCTGTTTGAAATTATTTAATTCCTGCGAATGAAGGATCGCTCATGAATGAGGTTGCAGAAACCGAATAAAGACAGTGGATTAGATTAGATTAAATTTGTTTATATATTGCCGAATAATATAGCCAGGGTCCCTCTCCGAATAAAGATAGTAATTTAGCAATGAATCTCTTTGCAGCCATTATGGATGACCTTTTGGCACATACGACTATTCCGAGTGGTTCCCTCAGGACCGTCGTACGACACCTTCACCTCTTCATGGAGTAAGTACTGCGTTGGAAATATTTAGTAACAGAGATTGTTATTACTATGCATAATGCAATATTCAACTACTAGTACTACAAGTATATTTGGCTATGCGTAAGTAATAATACAAATAAAATATTTGTTTTTGTGTAACAGGTTCCTTTGTAAAAAGCCGGAATACTTTGAGGATAACTACGTAGCCTACAGTCTGACTCCCGACACGGCATTTCTCCCATTTTGGTTGAAAAATGACTATGTTGCAGGGTCCCGTCGTGTTCCAACTGACCAGACGTTGGCGAAACAACCTACAGAGGAAGATGTGGCACTTTACAACAGAAAAGCAAACATTCGATTGACAAAACGAGTCACCAACGAAGAAGTCATGAATGATGAATTAAAGGAAAAGCTCTCACGTGTAACGATGGAAAACTATAGACAGATGCTGGATTACTATGCCATGAAGAAAGTTTTCATAAAATATCACGCGAATGTTCGAATTACTTATGAAGAATGGTGTCTTGTGGTCCGTAATATTGTATTGTTCAGCAAAATATTCCCGAACGGCTACCCTAAAAAACTTCCGCAGTACGTACCTACTTCCTCTGACGAAGATGACGAAGATGAACACGAGGACGAGGAAATGGCTGACGAAGATGGAGAAAGGGAAACAACCAGTGAGGAATTCAGTTGGGAGGATTACGAAGATGCTAGAGAAGTGGTGGAGGTTCTTGCAAGCCTACACAGCGACAGTGATGAATCTGATTCGGACTCAGACGATGATGATAATAACGACGACGAAGAAGATGGATCCAGTGAGAGTAGCAGTTCAGATTCAGACGATTCCGATGATTCCGATTCCGATGATGGAATACCTCTCGACAGCGATTTGTTCACATTTAAAGCCCATAATGAACGGGCCGAAAGAAGGGCTCAAGTACTCAGACGTAAGATTATTGCTATAAAGATAAAGCAAGCGAAGAAACGAGCTCTGAAAAGACTTGCGAAAATTTGTTCCTATTTTAATATCGAGGATGATGACGACGAAAAAACAAATGATCAGGTGGACCAACAAGATGTTACGAAAGCTCCAAAACAACCAGCTCAGCAGCCGCGTGAGAAAAAATCAGCAAAATCAATTAGTAATCCTAAGATTGTGCAGCCAGAAAAAGAGAAACCAAGTACAAGTGCTGCTGTCAACGCTGCTCCCAGCAAACCAATTGACGACTTTGTGTTTGCGGTACCTCTTCGTCCGGCACCAAAATCCAAAACGGCATTTTTCGATGTTGAACCAGATACGGCCACTTACTTGGCTCCTCCCTCACCACCAAAACCCTCGACATCAGCTTCTGCACGGGCCATGGCAGCTAGTGCTTCGGCAAACAATCGTGCCTATACAAAGTATAATTCCACATCAAATGCTCTCTCACCACCAAAACCATCGACATCAGCTTCTGCACGGGCCATGGCAGCTATTGTTTCTGCAAACAATTCCACCAATACAACGAGTAAAGGCACTTCTAATTCTTCATCAGTACCAAAAACGTCGACATCAGCTTTTGCACGGGTCATGGCAGCAATTGTTTCTACACACAATTACACCAAGATAACGCGTAAAGGCAGTACTAATTCTTCATCAGTACCAATGCCGTCGACATCAACTCTTGCACGGGCCATGGCAGTCGTTGCTTCTGTAAGCCGTTCTACAATGAATGGTACTTCAAGTGCCAGTAATACTTCACGTTCAAGTACTGCAGATACAAATGTGACAGGTTCTAGAAATTCTACCGGCACCACAACTTCGAATATGGCTAACAGAGCAAGCCCCAGTATGGAAAGCTCTATTTCATCAACTTCCAACACAGTTTTGAGTTCTAATACTGCAGCCGCAAGGCCTGTACGCACAAATACCATAATTGGTACCACGCGTACTTCAAACCCGCAACAAATTACTGCTTTGAATTCGCCCCGAACTACGAAAGGAGTATTGGGCGAGAGAGACACAAATGCCCGGTCTACTATTTCACGTTCATCAACTCGTCAGAATGCTGCACAGACTCCGGTGGCTACTATCAGAATCCCCACAGCCCGAGTACAGGTTCCGGTTTCTCCCGTGCGGGCTTCTCCTCCGGTCCCAACTAATATAGTTCCTGTTCCGTCTTTATCAAGGCACGTTGAGATTGAAGTTCCTGGCTATCGGGTTTGCCCATCCATGAACTTTGGACATCCTCCTGCAGAAACTGTTGCTCGTCGGGCTGCTGGTGCCGCTTTAACCAGAGGTATATCTGAACCTCACTTGGAACTTCCAAGACGGGCTCCACGCATGTCAAATATTTACGATCTGGACCCTGCTAAAATTGTACTTCACGTAACGAGCACCGTTAGACCTAATACAATATACGCAGCCAACAACGATAGTAACAATAATCTTCAGGGTATTGTTGCATTGGATGATGACTGCGTCATTGTAGCTGAGAAACCAGCGCGTGTCGGCAGAAGAAGTGCTTCTTCGAGTCCAGAAAAACGGGCTGAACATCCTGAAGTCCTTGAAGAGCGCATTATACAAAGAAATGTAGCTAATATGAAAGACGAAGAAGCCGATGGTCCAAACACTACTAACGCAAATGTTGGAATCAAGCGAAGATTACGAAACAGCTTGGATCGTGATGAAGTACTCATGACTCTCGAATTTAAAAGAGAGCGAGAAGATAATACTATTGGACGTACTTTGAGGTCAGGAAAAAGTTTTGACGGTCATCATTCAGTTAAACATGAACCACGAACCACAAAGTCGGATGGTAGCCGCCGCAATCCAGTTCGCGAAGCTGCCATTAGGACTAAAGAGAAGGAGCAGAATTTGACTCCTCGATCAACTAGAAGCACGACATCAACGAAATCAAATGTGTCAGCATCAGCAAAACCAAGTGCAAAATCAGAGGTAGTCGGCATCAACATTTCAGAGTGGGAAACATTCACTCCAAGATCCACTAAATCGACAAGTTCATCTCCTGTGAGACATCGAAAAGAATACCCTTCAATATCTTCGGTCAGGACACGTGTTTCGAAAAGAGCATCAAGATCACCACGTTCAGAAGCGGGGTCGAAAGGCAAACGATTATCAAGCCTTGTAATGAATTTCGTTGAAGTCAAGGAAGTTGAAGACATCCCTGTGCGCGTGACAAGAAGCCGCAGCATCGCGTCTCCGAACTACAGCAAGGAAACTCATTCAAATTCAGACGCTGGTTCATTCACTCGAACTCGAATGCAGCCTTAATTCAGATTTTTTTAGTGAATGAGAATGAAACAATTCCATGCACATTAGCCAAATAACTGAATCATTGTGTTCCATCCTTTTGATATTTCAGTCAATTTGGGGTTACCACGTGTCAATCAAACCATGCTTGGTAGTAATGAATTTATTCCAGTTGCTTATTACTTTGTAAATTTATAAGATAACCTAGGCTTATCTTACATTACATACATTACATTACATATACATTACATACTTCATATTCATGTCTTTTCTTATCATTATCGTATAATCCTATCTTATTTACGATTGCTGTTATAAAACTGCGGGGTAGTTTCCTATTAGTATGCTATTATAATGGAAGACCTGAGAAAGGAAAGTATCACTTTCGGGAGGGAGGGTCAATTTGGTGGGGTGAAGCCACCCGGAAGCTACGCCGGAACTAAGGATGCCGGGATGCGGAAGCCGGACCATTATTGGAGCAAGGCGGCTTTCCGACTGGGTGACCTCACCTCTCCCCGCCGTATTGACCCTCCCTCCCGAAAATGATACTTTCCTTTCTCACGTCTTCAACTAGACTCGTATCGTAAGTATATAATTAAATTGATGTAATTTATTACAATTTACTATTATGTAAGGTGTAGGAGGTTCAAAGTATGTCTACAATGGACTCTATCATAATCTAAGCATACTTGAGAAATCCGAATCTTGTTTTAAATTCATGAATGCTCATTATGGTCTTATGGTCTTTGTCATTGTAGTTTAAAAGCTGCAAAAAAAGCAATCCTTTAACGTTGCATTTAATAATTTCCTTTCTCTCTTCTTCCCTATTCAATTTCACATAATATTGTTAATATGTACTTATGCTACATGTATGTATGATAAAATGATAATTGATAATACATTGTTTATGATTACTTACACATTGCATTAATGCCCATAGGACTACGGCAAACCACACTAATCTACAATCAAACCCTATCAAACCATGTACTAATATGTAGTATAATTTTAGAGTTTAACTATTAGAAGATGTGTTCTTGTCAGTAGTCTCCTTGTTACCTGTATATTACTATATTGTCCCAATGAATTAATCTGTAATGTTTGTTGTGAACGCGTGTCATTTTTTAGTCACATGTAGGTTTATTGAATGAAATTGTATCGAATAACGTTAAAATGAGCAAGTAATGTCATTTAGAAATTTTAATTACACTTTTAATTGGAATTCCATGAGTTCATGAGTTCATTGCCTTTTATTGCATGAGCATGAGTCAAGCGTTCTTGTCGGAGTTGAAATGAGGACAGAGATCCAGACGCCAGTAAGGTCGTCAACTTCATCAATCGCACCGATCACGTTTCATGTTGGTTTCATCTTTCATGTGTTTGAGCTTTGAGGGATGCTGATGCAGGGCAAAGAGCTCTGATTTGGAGATCTCATATTCGAATATTTACAAAAGCGCAAAGCATAAAAACCATTTTTGCATGAACAAAGTAAAGCATGACATCATGATTATTCTTAGCATGGGAAAAGATATTTCCAGCATACCAAACGACGTTTCATTAATTAATACTAATGATAATGCGTATGACGACAGGTTATGGCACGATGCGAATGCGACGATGGCAGATGGGAACTGGTAAATCTGAAACTGCAGACAAACGGCATTTTGAGTGCGAGTCTCATTTCATTTCCCGTTGTTTCGCCCATTGGACCTTTCCGGAATTGAAGACAAGATCCAGTAGCCGTGTCAGTTAACAGTTATGAATGCAAAAACGAACTGAGCATCATATTTTGAGTAGAATTGATATTTTTTATATGACCATTAAATTAAATGCATGACGTTTGAATCGGTTTGAATGAGCTTTGACCGGATATGATGAAGTCCCATGCGCCGATGCGCCATGAGATGTGTTTATAACGTGAATTTTACACTATAGCCCGGATAGCTCAGTCGGTAGAGCGTTAGGCTTTTAACCTAACGGTCCGGGGTTCGAGTCCCCGTTCGGGCGGTAATTTTTTGCACATTTTCCAGTCATTGTTGTCACTTTTTTGAGTTTTGAGAACCAATTACGAGTTATGAAATCCCATTATGTTTCGTATCAAAGCTGGTACACTTGC
>JABASF010000687.1:0-34286 GCA_019776145.1 Harlomillsia oculata
CATCTGTAATCCCAATTCGTCCAGGACTTGTGTGACTAAAGCGTCGCTGTTTGAAAAAATGAATTACGTTTATAAATACAATATTTCGTAATTTAAAGGTAACAGGCAAAGAGTATAATCTTTGGGTAACAGGTAAGTAAAGTATAAGTAACAGCGATTAAATATTAATTTAATTTATATATTATTAAACGATTTGATTCACTTGATTGAATAATATTATTGAATCCTGAAAACTTTAATAAAATGATTATTCTGTTCTATTTAAAATACAAAGTTAATTATATTGTTACCTTTCTTCCACATCGTTGGCATCGTCAAAAGCCTCGTCAATCGCTTCACTCATCATGTCTTCTTTCATTCCTTGGAGATTTGATTGTTTCTCAAATTCTTGTAGAATCTTTTGCAACTTTGGAAGATTCAACCGACTGCAAAATGATTAATGCTTAAGATTATCAACTGATTACTTTACTTTAGAATCTTAATCAAACAGCTTTATTTGTCTGAAGATATGTTTATAAAATGTTATATTAATTACGTATTCAAACGACGCATCGTGACTGTAATTCCTCTCATTGCCCCAGTAAGAACACTTTGAGATCGAATCGTTTGGATTCGGAGTGAAACTGCTTGAATGTTTGCTTTCATGAGAATCAGCTTTTTGACCACATTTCTAGTCCGTACAAGATCTTTTGCCATTATCGTCAAAGCTTCCTTCAATGAAAAGAATGTCGTTTTTTATTTGTATGGATTCGGTTTGTGTTTAGAATTCTGAAGTTAACGAATGAACCCAAACCATTTGATTTTGTTTGGCCCTCAGTTTCATGTCTGCTATGAGCTTTTTTTCTTCGGATTCGGTACGAATTCTTTCTTTGTCAATGTCCCGCATGGCTTTGGTCAAACTTCTCTTGTAGTTTCTTAGCATTTCGTCTAAGGTAACTTGTTTCCCAAAAATCCATTTTCTAAACCAAGACGACATTGTTTTTTTCGAATGATTGACTAATGATTTGGACGTAATTTTGAATTGGTAAGGTAGGTTTGATTGGGTTTGATTGATTTGATGAGTGACGAGATGAGCATTTCACGAGATGATGTGCTAGTCGGAGAAAGTAACCAAAACGACAAATAAGTCATGCAAACAACGTACATTGTAAAACCCAGTACAAAAGAAAAGTACTATTCCAAAAATTAAATTATCGATGATTTTTTTTATTTAAAACGAGATTTTAAAGATTTAATCCGGAATAAACTAGAAATGCATAGTGAAGCTGATCACAGTTCTCACATTGCAGTGATTATTGTTCTATCCATACTTTGCTTTATTTTACTAATAGTGATAATCATAAAAACACCTTGTTGCAGAAATGGACGATCAATAAATACTACTACTTTGTTGTCATTCTTACGTCAGAGGGTTGCTTCCGATGTTCGTCGCTTACGACATGCTTTCTCTCCAAGGAGTCTTAAAAGGTTTTACCTTGAAGCATTTCTCATCCCGGCCTACAGACAAGAATGGGGAAAATATTCTAAATGGAAAGTTTTTTATAACAAAGAAAAAACTGAAAAACCTCCAAGCAGTGAATCTGTGACTTCTATAAAGCCTAGTCAAGTTGTGCCAGTTAATTCTTCAGTAACAACACGAAGGTCGCAGTCGCATCCTACAGTTTTCCATGATCATAGAGATTGCGAAAGGGTCGTCTTCAATGTGAGTGGATTTCGTTTTGAAACACAACTGAAAACACTGAAAAGATACCCAATGTCATTGCTGGGGAATCCAAGACTTTTGAATCGGTTTTACGACCCGGAGAAACAAGAATACTTTTTGGACCGGTCACGAATTAGCTTTCCTTGGATTATATTTTATTACCAGGTTTGCTTTCACCTCAACCTTTTATGAATCCGAGCGTGTTTTACATAACGTTGCTACGTTTTTCATGCATCCAGAACGGTGGACGACTTCATTATCCAGCGACAATCCCACCGGAGATCTTCTATGAAGAACTCATGTTTTTCAAGCTGGGAAAGTCTGTCATAAACCGATTTCTGAAAGATATCGGAATGTTGGACGGGAAAAGGGATCTGTTACCAACTGGTATGTACAGTAGGAAGATTTGGGTATTGTTCGAGTACCCCCGAAGTTCAAAGCCAGCTCAACACGTAGCTATCCTGTCCATCATAGTCGTCACGGTGTCCATTATGGAATTTTGTATGGAGACATTGCGTGAATTTCCAGTCAATGAAGAACAAACAATAAATCTTCGGGAACCGTTTTTTTTCGTGGACACCGTTTGCAGTTCTTGGTTCACTTTTGAACTTGTTGTTCGTTTCATGTCCTGTCCGAATACAGCGGCTTTCGTCTTCGGCATTTTGAACATTATTGATTTGGTGTCCGTGCTTCCTTACTATGTTAACATTATCTTGACGACTGCGGGAGCCAAGAATTCTACTTCGTTGGTATTTCTAAGGGTCATTCGATTGCTGAGAATCTTTCGGATTTTTAAGTTATCAAGGCATTCAAAAGGACTCAAAATCCTTGGGCGAACACTACGCGCTTCCAGGAGGGATTTGAGTGTTCTAGTCTTCTTTCTCTTGATGATCGTTATTTTGTTTTCCACAGCCATGTGGATTGCAGAATCTACGGTACAAAATATGTATATCATATAGCCATAGCTAATGAGTTACCGTACAATTTGAAATTCCTAGTATACTAACCCGAGGTTTCATTTGTTACAGGTAAACAAAACGGTTTTCACCAGCATTCCAGACGGTTTCTGGTGGGCAGTGGAAACAATGACAACTGTCGGTTACGGTGACATGGTCCCAGTGACTGTATACGGAAAAATCATCGGGTCACTTTGTGCTGTAGCTGGAGTTCTCACTGTGACATTACCCGTTTCCGTTATAGTATCCAATTTCAGTCACTTTTACAAGCTGGAAGGTGACAGCAAAACATTCCAATCTGTGTCCTCCGGTATCAAGCATGTTCAAATGTGCCCGAATTACCCCGCTGGTTTTGAACCATCGGAATCTGACACTAGGAACACAACATCAATTGCGTCCGTTGAGAATCCGAATGCTACACCTACACTCCACGACAGAAATAGTCTTCATCAAATAGTTGTCACCGGAAGTCGTACATCCGTAGCCGTAGGTGTCACCGGAAGCCGTGCATCCGTAGCTGAGGTACCTGTCACCGGAAGCCGTGCACCCGTAGCTGAGGTACCTGTCACCGAAAGTCATACAGTCTTACATCCGTAACAATGAAAGATGAAACCCTGATCAGTTGAATTTTCACTTTTTCCCAATTCGAAAATAATAAAATGGAATTTCTTACATTTTGATTTGATTAAACGACATTAAAGTCATTTTTTGGTATCGTTTTTTGCATTGTGACTTAAAATCACACTGTTCAGCTTGAATAGGATTAAGTATCAGGGATTCCGGTGAAACTTTACTACTCCTTTGTTTTTTGGTTCTTGGGCTTGGTGTGTTTCCAATTCCCATTTCAGCGGAGATTTCTCTCAACACTTCATCAATATTAGGACTTTGTGCCCGGGTTTTAGTGGGATTTTGTACATCGTTATTTTCCGGTGTAACTTTCACTTCATCTTGATAGTGCACACTAAACACATCCCACATATTTTTACTCTCACAATGATTTGGAAGTTGCATTTGTTGCTCATTGCCAATGATCTTATCGTCATGCGTTGTCAAGATTGTTTCACCTGGATTTTCAGAGTGCTCTCGACTGTTTCGACTGTCAATTGAATTCTTCCCCGAGTCATTAGAAGAATCCAAGACCGGAGATTCTTCATCGTATAACCACTGAACCTGATCTTGACAGACCACAACTGCTGCACTTTGTCTACTCATTGCGGAATGGTAGCGAAGTCGATTTTTTCGAGGACGAGTGAGAACGAAAGTGATGAAATGACATAGGGCAATGGCAACGAGCACAAGGAGAAGCCCAAGATACACCATATACAGACGAAATTGTTTTTGGTGACACTCCTCGTCACATTTTACTTGATACATTGTTGCTTGTCACTAAGACTCGACCTAGTCAGCTAAAGGTCGGGAGGAATGTATTATGGATTCTTTCTTCAAAATTGTACAAAATGTAAATCCGCTAAAGAACGAAAGTGATGAAATGACATAGGGCAATGGCAACGAGCACAAGGAGAAGCCCAAGATACACCATATACAGACGGAATTGTTTTTGGTGACACTCTTCGTCACATTTTACTTGATACATTGTTGCTTGTCACTAAGACTCGAAACTAGTCAGCGAAAGGTCGGGAGGAATGTATTATGGATTCTTTCTTCAAAATTGTACAAAATGTAAATCCGCTACTGCATTCGGGATTACTCGATAGAATGGAACATTAGATAAGCCATTTTCGTGTCGTGTCGTGACGATGGGAGCAACACCCAAAGTTTCCAAGCGAAACGCTAATTAATTATTCCACTTGTTGCCTTCTATCAGTTTGTTCGGGTGAGATCGATATCCAGGCATTTTAGTCCTTGCATGTCCTATACTGTCCTTTTTCATCTTGACAATTTTGTCATAATCATTTGCGAATGGATTACTTTTTACTTTCATTTTATTCGTCACACACGCAACAGCGCAATGCAGTAGTCGTAGTCGGACATTACAGTATTAGTTAATTGTATAACAGCTATTATAAGGTTCTTTATAACAGATTCGAGAACGCCAAAGGCTCAGTTCAAAATTAAATGAAAATGAACCAGTCAACAATGCAAAAATCATTGCGTCATCAGAAATTGAAATGGAACGGATAAAGGCAGAGAAACCTTGGTTTCATTTCATGTCCCAGAAAAATGGTATAATCTTGATGATTACTTGATTACACAACACTCTGAAAACACTCCAATGCAAATAAAAATGTAGGATGATGAAACGAAATGCAACGTGTCATAGTCACATCTCTTCGTGTCTGAGCTGTGTACATTTAATCTCACATGATGGAGAAATTCTATTTTAGACTTTACTAATTACCTAAGGATTGCCGGTTTCAGTTAATTACAAGAACAGTGCAGCTTGGAATTCTGTTTTTAACATGTTGAATTTATTTCGACACCGGTCCGCGTCCCCTGAAATGGAAAAGGACAGGCACAGACAAAGAAAGTCTCGAAGTCCAAGAAAAGTGCTTTCACAAATATTCACTTCTCCGGAACCGATTCCGAGACGATTTATCTTTCCAACAGTCGTGAAAGTGAGGGACAACGGTCATCCATACGGTTTGGGAAATCCGGAGGTATTCATGTAACGTGAAAGGAAACGAGAGATAAACGGTTTGATGTAATTTTTGATTGCTGTGTAACGGTTTTTATAGATTATTCAACATATATTCGAACATATGCGAACAAGAGATCTAAAACGCGTGCGAAGGGTGTCTCTCCGATGGAACTACGTTGCGTGTGAAATTCTGAAAAGAAAGTCGAATTACTGCGTAATTCCTCAATTGTCGCAAATGCGTCATTTTGTCAAAATGATGAAATCCAGTATTCATAATCCAATTGGGAGTTATGCCATTTTGATAGAAAACTCGAAAGATAAGACCATTCAGCAGTTTCTGGCTGACCTGGGTCAAGATGTTTTGAGACTGAGACTCAAAATAACTTCGAATCAAATGCCTGCTTTGACTCACATTCTTCAACATCTTCCAAATCTGGAGGAATTGAGAATCATTCGAATCCCGGAAGAATTCGTGTCGTCAGTGTGCAACCTGGAATACAGCCGTGCGTTACCGTCCTTATCATTACCGAATCTACGTCGCATTACATTCGAAAAGGACAACGAGTCAAGACCGTTCAGTCGCAATTACGATTCTTGTCTTGTAGCTGTTATCAATTCGAGCCAAGTTTTGGAACAAGTTCGTTTCGTGAATTGGGAAAGTCCTTTGTCCAGCACGCTCCATTGCATAAGAAACCCGAGAAAGTTGGACATGAACGACATGTGTTCTCACTTCGGAGTGGAACAACTCCAACAGCTCGTGGACTACAACAACCTCAAGTTCACATCACTCAAACTGTCGACGAATGAAGGCAAAATCCCTCACTATGTTTTATGGAATAGCGTCTTCTCCAGCAAAGACACACTCGTTCATTTAGAGCTGAACAATGAGAACGACCCATCCTCCAATTTCCCTTTTATCATCAAAGAAACTATCCACAGTTTACTTTCCCTCAATGCCAATTCCTGGAGAAATCTTGTAGATTTCCCGTCCATACAACGAAACGTGCCTAATTTGACTGAATTGCGCCTGAGTGCAATTAACGTCCAGTCCCTGAATGAAATCAATCAAAAACCCCTCCCTGTATGCCGTTCCGTCAAAGTACTAACTTTAATGCCACTGGAAGCCTCTGTGAATGATTCAACCTTGACCAAATTGTCACACATTTTTCCAAATTTGAATCGAATTTTTGTCCAGATCTTTGATAATGCTGCAGCTCATGCCGTCTACAAAGGATGGCCCAACTTGGAAATCCTATTCATCGATTTCAAAGGACACAATGTAACCAATGAAGCAGTTACTGGAATTCCAGTTCGTAAGAGTATCCTTACCTCGCCTTCTTTCCACAAACATGATTCTTCCATTTCCATCCTAAAAAGTAAAACTTTGTACATTGTTTCATTTCAATTTCATTTTCTAATGTACAATCTAAGGAACTTAATTTTAAAATTCTGAATGTTGTTATCCATGCATAAACAGACTTAACTTGCCTGGCGCTCAGAAGTGGCTGCAACTTGACAAACGAATGTCTCAAAGAAATATGTCAAATGACTTGGCTTGAAGCACTTTGGCTTCTTCCCAATCGAGTATAACCAAAATAACCATATTTCATAACACATTTGACATTATTCTTGAAAATTCATATATTGAATACGAATTTTAAAAATTCATAAATCAACAATCATATTTTTAGGATGACTTTGCTTACCCCTGGAGCATTCAGAAAATCGCCGAGCACTTGAAACTGAAACATTTGACCACATCCGTGAAAGTTGAATACTCTCAAGAAGAAATTGACTACTTGAGAAAAAAACTACCTTGGATGACACACGAGTACAAATAAGTACTTTTGAAGCCTATCAATTTTACTAAAAGCTTTAATTAAAATGAATGAAATCATTATTCACAAGTTCGGTTCAAATGAATGTTGGACTTTTACAGTTTATTGTATTACTATTCGGCTGTTGTGTAATCGTTGTTAACTTGTTTGTAGTTTTGAGAAATATTAAAGGATTTAAAAAGTTACGATTATGAGGACTTGGATGCTATGAATTTTATTAGCTGGGGGAAGTTGAGTCAAAAGTCTGTTCACTTAATTAATATCAGTCGTGTCAAAAATTAATCGGTCAGACTTGATTCGATGTAACAAGATGATACAATGCGCATTCTTGTGTAAAGTAGTCATTTCTGGGCCTGCATTTGAAGATTTAATTTTACTAATTTTCAAAGTTTTGAGCACCTGTGAATGTATTTTGTTGGTTATTTTTAGAGTACACCGATTCACCGATCGATTGTGCTACCCTTGAAATTGTCAGGTGGATTTGCATAATTAATCTCTTTTGACAGGCATAAACGAATCATATTAGAAAAAGTCTGGTAAACACGTAAATAAGGCAAATGGAAGGAACAAAGTCTGTGGATTCTGAAACATGGTCCAAAGTCAAGGTCTCACTCATTTGAAATTGAGACTGTCATTTTTGCAACTTGACACTTTTATCACAACATTGACAACCATTAACCAGACAAGAGACAACTGTGCACATTTGCAATTTGTGCACTTTGAGCAATTTTACATGGATTGACGATTGATATTGTGTTCAATCAATCCATTTTTAATTTTGATGCTTACTTGTCCTTGACGTTCGAAGGTTATAATGCAAAATAATTAGTGTGCAATGTACAATAAATTCAGCCACTTAAAGCGTGATTGATCGAATGATTGCCCGTTGCTGTTATGCATATGATCGAGAGGAGCATCATGAAAGTACTCACGTCATGTAATCATGAAATAATCAGAAATAGCCAAGTACAATTCAATTCGAGTTGAGGGATTTACATTTCTTGATTATAATTTTTGCTTGTTGTTTCCCGTCCACATTAATTTGAGATAAGATGTCTACTTCAACGACGTCTTTGCAGGTATAAATAGGAAGGCTGGACATGCTTCAAATCCAGTTGTCACATTTTAACTCTCTCCTCACTTTCACCATGAAATCCATCGCTGCTCTTCTCTGCATTGTCGGCTTTGCTGCCGCCGGAACCTGTAAGTCTCATTGGCTGATTTTTGAATTTCGAAAGTCCATTCCAGAATACGGGGATTTCATTTTTTTGACGTTTTTTTTTCAGTGGTGGCTCATCGTTCTGACTACATCAACCAGGTCATTGCCAAGCACGGAGCTGAAATCAGCGCCGGTGTCATTCCAGATTTACCCCACCCATTGAATTTGAATGACAGTGGAATCGTTCTCAACGGAACTAGCATCAATGGCCGTGTTAACTGGACGTAAGTTGACCAAATTGGCCAACATTTTCTAAGATTTAAGATCTTTCAACTAAAATATACGTCGTTTTACAATACTACAGTTCCACGACAATCAACCACTTGGACGAGCTTGTTGATGACATTCGTATCAACTTGTTGACCCTTGATATCAACATTACCATCACTCTCCCACGTGGAAGCCTTGCTGGAAACTACCTTATGGACGTTCACCGTACGGACAGCGAAGGAACGGACAAGCGCATCCTTGGAGATGGACGTGTCACTGGACAATTGACTCAGCTTAGTGGTTGGGGAGTTGGACGTCTTCAAGTTCAAGGAGGCCGTGTTCAAATCATCAACTTGAACTTCCAACTTAGATTCTCAACTGGTGAAATCTGGCCAGAAAACATGACATCCAACGGTGAACCTGTCCCATGGGATGAGTACAACCAAGACTTGCCAGCATGGTTTGATGCATTGATTGCCGCTCACAAAGCAGATATCATCGCAATGGCTCAATACAACTTGAACGAACTCCTCGCTGTAAGTGTCCATCTCCAGTAAATCCTCCTAAAAACATCGGATGTTAACATTTAGGTTAATTAATCAGATTTGATGATTTTACAGCAATACACCTTGGAACAACTCATTTGCATCATCCTCGGAGGCACCCCAGTCGAATGCGGTGTTCCAGAAAACCCAAAGTGGTAAAAGTGAGGAGTGTAGCCTAAATCCCAAATTCCATCATTGTCAACTTCATTGGTTATTACTATGAGTTTCATATTAATGTAAATAAAAGCTTTATAAAAGTCGATCATTTCTGTTCACAATTGTTGCAACTGACATTTGTCATTAAAACAAAGCAATCACAAAGGAAACTGCATGTCAAAATTTTCCACGGCAAATTGGGCTTGATTCATTCTTTGTCGAGGATATAAGATTGACGATAACGTAAATTGGAACAACTTCTGACCAAAGGAACAGGTGGTGCGTTTCATAAGTTGATCCTTACCATAGTCATCAATCAATCAATGATTTCATGACTCACTCAGTAAAGGAATAGGACAATTATTAGGAAAGTGTTCACAATTATCTGCATTGACTACTTGAACAGTTTAATCAAAGTCAATTATGCATGCTTCAAAGTGTTCAAAGATAAGACAGTTGAATCATTGTGTCACAATTTCATTGTAGGACATTTTTTTCCTCGTTGGAAAATCGGAACAGGATTTTTATGATGATATGAAATGAATCGCTATTGCGAAATTCCTCGTGTGACATTGAGTTGGAATTTCATTAGGTATTGATGCAGGTGAAGGAAATTGATTGACTAATGAATAAAATGGGGAAATAATGCCTTTTAGATAAGAGAAACAAAATCCCATTAATAAGCTTGTCCATCAATATTGAACAAGTCTAGTTGAAGTTAACGTATCCTTTGTGAAGCATACGCTAATTTGTCATTTTAAAAGCCATGAAGGTTTTGCTGCTCCTTTTTGCGACGGTTTGTGCCGTCCTGGCCAATCCAGGTAGACAATTCAATGTATACTGACAAAATGAGTTTGAAATTGTTATTATCTAATGAAAAATTGTGTATTTTGAATTGATTAAAGTTGCAGTTCCTGAGACGCCCGAATTGGATAGCGTGAAATTGAGACAGGAACTCCGAACTCAACTGATCCGACGCCTCGTCGGAGATGAACGTCTTAATGAAATCATGAGCGGTGTGATGGCGGATATTATCCCGGATTTACCGGCGGAAATCCATCTCAACTCTGCGGATTTCGATATTTCCATTCCGGATATTGTTTCAGGACAACTATCTGCTTGGTCAGACTAACAAATTAATGGTAAATGATAATGAAATCGATCTCCTTATCAAACTCTTGTTGGGATTGTCGTTACTGCAGGAATGCCATCATTTACGGACTTGACTCTCTTGTGGACGATATCATAATCGGTATTGGTTTGCAACCCAGAATTACTGCCAATGTTACTATTGGATGCGTTGGAATTAAAGGTATAATCAAGAAAGAGATCAATCTAACACTTCGTTTGAACCACAATTCGCAATTGTACCTATGATAACATTCGTCGATATAATATATAATATAATGCCCAGGGCGTTACCGTCTCGGACTTGACATTTCGGAACTTCCACTTCCGCTTCCTCGAAACGTAGAGGGCAACGGTGCATTTGACCTTAACATCACAGGTCTATTCGTGAAATCTACCTTTAACGTCAGACTCATTCCCTTATCCTTGGTTAAAGAATCATTCACCCTTGACCTCGGTTTCAGCGCGGTTGGGCTTTCTGGAACGGAAAATTTGAAGGCTGATGGAGTACCTCTTGACCGTGAAATACTTGAAACTTGGGAACAACTACTCAAAGTCGCGTTTGATTTGCTTATCTGGGGCAATGCGGATGTCAGAAAACAGATCACTGATGCCATTGCTGAAATCATCGACCAAGTTCTGAGAGTGAGTTACTAAACATCACGACAATATTTCATTAATTTTACAAATTTCATGGGCACATTTTGAAAACTTTCAAATTATTTCAGGGTATTGTTAATCCATGAAACGTTTCTTGACCAACTGAACAAACAAAAGCACTTTTAGCCAATATCGTATTTTTGCTTTATCAAACTTACAAATAAAGTATACAACCAACACGTAAATGGTAAATACAAAATAAAACCAACACGAAATGAAAATATAAAAACGTTTTCAAACTGCATTTTTTTCTGTTTCTATACTTTATTTGCATTATTTTACAACATTGCAAATTGCAATCCTACAAAGTGCAATTCATTTCATGGTACGTACGTTTGGATTTTGGATTGTATACCAAAATCAACACGATCAATTTACAAAACACCAAACATTTTTTTCCAAGTGCTGAAAATGAGGTTACCGTGATAAAACTGCGATTTGTTCCGCTGGTTTCTGATTATACATTGATTTTTTCTAACAGGTAGAATAACAGATAAGATTGAGAATGTATTTGTATCCATCCAAATGAATGCTAACAATGACCTCTTTTTGCAAATGACAAACATTTTTCGGGTTAATAAAAATGCTTTTTGATTGTATCTGAATATCAGAGCTGTAGGAGATTGCGGTTAGTTTGCATTCCTGTTTGAAAATCAAAAGCTAAACGTAAAATTTCATAAAATGCAACAAATAATTGCACATTCGCTTGTTTTCCTAACTTGCATCTCTGCTTTTCCAATGGAAAATTTGGGTAAAGTAAAGTGTAATATATTTTTAACCCGCATGGAAATTGGAATTTTAATAAGCGTTGTTTTGAAATACAGGAGAGTTTCGGAAAAAATTCAGCACAGAATCACTCAAGTTGTCGTACAATGTCAAATTCACAGACCCGATTCAACTTCCTGACTTTTCCTTTAGAATTGACAATGACATGGGTCTCATTGACTTGAACTTACTGTAAAATGACCCAATCAATTATCAAATGATTTGCGAATTTATTGATGTTGCATGAAAATTCTTTGTGCTTTTCAGCAATGTCAACATCTACGGAATTTGTACCATCAAACACAATTTGAGTATCAATGGGAAGGAGGACAATCGACTTGAATTTGATTTCAGCATAGGAAATATAACAATCGCAGGTAATTACGTGGAAAATCTTTTCAAAATAACTATTTGTTGATGAAACTAACAATGAATGTTCATTATTTTGAAGGAAAATACGATGCAATGGTGAAAATCAATGCGGCAGCAATCGGCAATTTTGAGTTCTCTGGAAATGGAGCCTTGAATTTCACTATTGCTAATCTTGTGACGTCCAGCAGTATCAAATTCAAAGTCAATCCAGATGGGAAATTAGAGTTCGAAACTTTCAAGTTTAACGTAGAACCTGATGTGGTTTTGAATATTTTTGCTGAAAATGCGCAAATTAATGGGAATACTGTAGAATGGGACAGTATCAATGCAATTCTCCCTATGGTTGTGGATATTGTGAAACCACTTGTGGATGAGAACGTTCCTTACTTTCTCGGGCAGATTTCTCCAGTAAGGCGACATTTTCTGGAATGCATGCTTCTCCATAAATGTATAGTACATAATATAGTTCTGAGATTAATGATGAATAATGTTCTTCTCCAGTACTATTCCTGGACTGACCTAACCAAGATTGTAGAGCAATTCAACTTAGGAAACAATGGAATGATCGACCAAATCTGCAATGGAACCACTGCACTGCGTCCTGCGTCCTACTGAAATGTAATTTTACATGCTTAATATTAATGAGTTAATGATGCAAAATGATGCAAAATGATTCTACATACTCGTTCCATTCTATGAATTTCTATAATAAAATCTTAGGTTTTCAAAGAATGCATGCATTTTATATTATTATAGTCCATTTTATTACAATTTAAGGGTAAACTGGTAAACATGTTAACACGAATGCGGGTAACACCGTAGACCGTAACATGTTTAGCAGAGTTAACAACAATGTTAACAAATCATACTTTCATATGAGACTCATATAACATTACATAACGTAGTCAAACGATTCAAACTGCATAACATTCAAAACAATAAGATTCATAATAATGATTAATGAGTTGTAAAAAAACTTAATAAACTGTACACCAAAAACATTCCAAACAAAGAAAAAACACATAGAAAATATTTTTTTCATAAACTATATTTTATGAAATCTTAAAAGTTATATAATGTAATAACAGTAAAAATGGATTTATTTTTGAAATGGAAGTAAAAATTAGATAATTCAAGGAATATATATGTCAGTGAAAAAGATAAAAATCTGAGCTGACCTGACCTGGGATGGAATCATGTTAAATTAACTGCTTTCTAGATTTGACATTGACACAAGCAAGGGAATGTGACAAGCTCTTAATAAACTGGTCAACTGTAGTTTTGCGTACGTTGTCCCCAACCCTCAAATCAACGTATTGCAAACTGAGTCCTTTCCGAGTGAGAATCATAATATCCGAATCCGAAACTCCGACAGTAGATGCGACTTTAAGCGACTTTAATCCCGTGAGATTGGCTTCCCTAAGAATTTGACTCAAAGGACTTCCCCAACGAATGATTTCTAAGCAATTGAGACTCCCAGCCGCATTCAAAATAGTCACAATGGCCTTATCACAGTAAGTCGGAAAGGAGCAGCCCCTTTGACTAGTCATGGCAGTCCGAAGGACAATGGACGACAATTTCGGTAATTTCCCATTCGGTAAATCCGCTGCACTGATGCTTCCAATTGGAAAAAATGACCATTGAGTCATGGGTTCTGGCATTCGAATGAGGACCAAGCGACTCAAACTTGTGAGTTGATTCAGACATTTCACAAACTGTGGGATTTCTCCACAAGGAAGTGTGATTTTGAGTGACGTAAGACATGACGTGGACGAGGAGAAAAACCGGAAGAAAGTCTGGTAGTCCCGAGTGATTTCACGGGTTTGCAAAGACACACTTTGCAAAGGTAGGTTCTCTGGATGTCCAAAAACGTTCACAAAATTTTTGATTGTCCCTGTTGGGATTTTTCGATTTTTTATCTTCTGTTTGAGCAATTTGATCGCTTCTTCATTCCATAGTTTGCATACCAAGCGGCATTTTGTCAAGTCGTTTACTGACAAATGGGAAAGTATTTCCGTTACGACCTGTGATACAATACAAACATGATAAACTTGAAACAATAATTTTTCAAAAAATAACTTAACGTCCACAATATCAAATTAACTTTTACAATAACAGTAGTAAAGTATAGTAATTACCAGCCAAATCATAAACGGATTACTTCCATTGCAAACAGCTCCATGTCCAGATTCGCATTGGGAACGCGAGCGACAACGTGAATGATGATGACGTGGGCGGAACCAGCTTGGGTTCCACCATGAAAACAACTCAACCAAACTCTCCTGCATCATCTTGATCAACCTACCATATTGACAATTAAAATTACGATTAATTAGTGAGCCATTACATTACAAATCATTTTTAATATCATTCTAATACATTTTTGCATATAAGCCAAAACGAAAACTGTGGCCCGAAACAAAAACTAAGAACCTAATATTTTACATGAAAAATCATCCTAGTTCATTACTATTGTTAATGATTATAATTAAATCTATAAATAACCCATTATTAATAGCTACAATCTTTGGACATTCCAAAAAATACGGACGTACAGTTTTTAGAAAAATGAGTGTTTTTTTTAAGCGTAAATCGAAGTTTCTTAATCAAGTCTCGAAGTTTCTTTATTTTTTTTACCTCACACATCAACAAGAATCTGTGCATTCGACCCGAACACATCTGTTCAGCCCGGAGGTAAAAGAACGATTGAAGTCCTACAAGTGATTTTCCACAGTTTAAAAGTTCAGAGGACAGTTACAAAAGTTACAAGTTAAAAGTTTACAAGGCTTGTTCAAATGCGATGTGAAATGTCTAATCTGCGCTTTTATATGGGTTTCTGTAGGGTTGGGTTGTTGAGACGACTGACGCGTCTGGAAAAATGTCAATGGTCAGCTTCTTGGGACGTCGAAGGAATTAAAGCTTCACAGATAAAATAATCACTTCCATTATAAAGTCAATGTGTACAGAATCTGACGTACAAGACCTTTTTCCACTGAAAGGTTATTACGTAGTACGTCCCAGACATCAAGCGTTTAGTTTATAAAAGCTTCTTGAATGTACAAGATTAAACTTTAAGACGAAACTTTGCCTTGTATAATCTCTATTTTCCTCCTTCTACTTGGAATTAAATTCTCAAACAACAACAACAATAACAGATCAATCAGTTTTCCTTTGTTTATCGTCTTGAGCATCGGTTCACGTCACACGGTGACCATCGTTTCATATCCTTGCTTTTTCCTTGCTTTTTCAAAGTTCAATGTTAATTAAACTTGGATTTTGGTTATTTCTAGATTCCTCTACCTCTCCTGCCTTCTCCATGGGTTGTCAAGTTGTCATATTGTCATTGCCCATCGTCTCTGATATGTACTATATGCTTTTGTTATTACCATTTGACCATATGGTGTCAACAGAAAGTTACCGTGTGTGATTATGTACTTATGGCCACATTTACTTGATTTGCTGTCAACACGGTTTTGTAAGGTTTCTTACGGATCAGGAAAACTGTAAACCATAGCACTTCATTGCAAAGGGCATTTCAGGATCGGGATTTCATCCTTAAGTTTAATTTTAACTTTATTTAAATTGATGCTTTTATTATCATTATCATCGATTAATCATGCTGCAGAATTCAAGACACGAATGAATGACAGGCATGGAAAAAAACTGAATGCGTATGAAAAGTCAGCTTTGGGTGATAAAACAAAAGCGGAAGGACATGGCCAAAGCTGACATGACACTCTGGTTGAAGTATTTTTATCCAATGTCAACTTATCATGTCACGGGAGGACAAAATTGGTTCAATTCTCACGTTTTTGAAACGGTGTTTTGTTTTAATGCACGGCACGATTCTCTGGAATGGAATTGCAGACGGGTTCGTGCTTTAAAATGATGAGTGAGTAATTCAATGGTGAGTAATATTTGAATTTATAGTAAAGACAGCATGAAGTGACGAAGCGAAACCCTAAATGGAATCTGGAATGGAATGAGAAGAGAAGATCAAATACGAGGTTAAGTCAAATAACAAAGTTTGAAGCTTAAACTGCGCCTCTAATGAAGGTTTTAAAGTAGGATTGTAGGATATAAAATCCATGTGTGAGTGACGCCGCAGTCCATATTGCATTATGATGTGTTCATTTTATTTGCTTTTGAAGAAATGAATGTTTGCTTTGTCTGTGAATTTATTGAATTTTCATCATTTGAAGACTCATCCCATTGCGTCATGAAGAGTCGAAAAGTATATAATCTTTCAGGAGGAGGAACAGACAGAATTTCCTCAAGGCGACGTGATGCTGTGAGTTGCTGCAATCAAACTGTTCTCAGCTTTTTTTTTCTAAATTGATGTTCAAAGCGCATTTAACCTGTTCAATCGAGTTTTGCACTCGATTGAATTCACTCAAACTGTGTCCATGCTTGCAAACTTGTGTCGCCTCTGACTATGAAGACACGTGGAATTAAGCAAAATAAGTACTAAGTCAATAAAAATGATATAATCTGATCCGTTGGCTCCTTCATTATCGTTTGTCGGTCTCATATGTTGTTATTATGTAATTAAAATATGGATTTACAAGTTTTAAAATAAACATCAAATGAGGCCTACGTCAGTCGTACGCGTGGTCATGCATATCACCATTAATCACAGTACAGCCTAATCCTACAACAGGATGGATAATCCCAACCAAACTTCAAAAGGAATTTTCTTCATGTTGATGAGCTTGTTTCTTCCAAACCAAACGAACCAATTGAACCAAAGAACCACAGTAAGTAAGTAAGTAACAAACTTCCAACTTTAATCTCTCAGAACGTAACTTGGTAAATGCATATTTACTTTATACAGCGTACAACTTGTTTTCTTGTGAGTTGAGCTCCTAAGAACACGGCAAGGTCGTGTTTAGATTTCCAGCGTAGCCTACTCCAGTTTTTGACTGTTAATGTTAAATGCTTTATTGACCGACTTGCTTTGCTTTTAACATCCCTTTGCCTCACAGTAACATGTAAAACGCGAACAAAAATGAATCAGAAGTTAAACTTAGATGCGCATAAACCTCGTTTTAAGCAAAAAATGTGGATTTTATTGAAAGTTACAAGCCTTATGACATGAAAGCAACGTGATGACAACGACTGTGGTCAAAAAACCAAGAGAAAGATGAACTGCTTGCTGACCAAGTGGTCTTGCTACACAATACCACAGCCGGACCACACCCTAATCATTTATAATTACCTAATTCATAATCATAATGGACAAAGCTTCTAGAAACTTTGAGATGGCAAAAGCTTCAATCTACAATTGACGATGTGCCAGTGTGCTCAGGATCCATCCTTTTGACCACATGAATTTTCCGATTTGACAAGCAAGCCATGTACGAATGGTCACCAAAACTTACTGTGAAAATACAAATGGTCAAAGTTAGATTTAAAGTGAAACGATGAAACAAAAGCATGAAATGAAACTTTAACAGAGAGCACGATTTTATACCTGTCATTCGATTCCACTTCCATGGTTGACCAGCTGAATGAGCTGAAGTATCCCCATTGTCCCCCGCCGCACCGTTCGCTATTGTAGCCCCATTGTCATCTTGGGCACAGGCGTTGACCTGACCTCGATTAGTTGACTGTATGTTTGAGTCTACTAGGAGAGACTGTGACATTAGCGAGCTGATTATTTGCGACGTCCCTTCACTACTTGCCAAGTCTCCGGATGACTGTTGAGAAACCATGAAGCCGCCGTTAATAGTAATTCACCAACGGTAATCATTAAATTAAATTGTATTAAAAAGATTTTGAATCAGGGCACCTCGACAACCACAGTCAGTTATTAATAACTATAATAACTGACTGTGGTTGTCAAGGTGACTTGATTTTGAATTTTGACGTCTACGACCGCTACGATACGAGACAGTAAGGCATAACTTACAGAAACAATCGTCCCATCTTCTTGGATGATCATGGCACCTTTTTGCCCTTGCAGTTTTTCCAGCTGAACCATTTTGACCAGTTTTTTTGACAGCCACGTGCCATTCAGTTTGGACGTGACCACAGAAGGGACCGTGACACCCACGAAGGAATCTCGTATTCTCTTTGACACACCCGCTGGTAACAACGAAACCATAAACCATTCAATAATTTTGTGTCCTCAGTCCTCAATCAAAATAACTACAAGCAAACCAGAGACTGTTCCTTTCTCTGGTGTGGTGTGGTGATGTATTTTAATTTTATAATATAATTCAATTTTGGATAATTCAATTTGAATATCAAATAAGGTGAACACAATGACAGGTTCACATTCAAAAAGTAAACAATTTTAAGAAAATAACGAATTTTGATCAAATGCAATCAATGCAATGGACTGAAATTCAATTTAATACGAACCTGCAGCTGACAAAGTGCGAGATTTATGTTTACCCATTTCACTTGTTGTCGATGTTGAAGCGTACGACATTCGACAGGCAGAAAGAAGGCAGAACGACAAAGTTTAAAAATCTGATTGCGATTTTGAAATATTATTGTTTTTAATGAAAATTAGAATAATCAATATTATCATTATCACTTGTAAAACATGAATAACAGCCTCGTCCTCAGAAGAGTCCTACTCCTAATCCTAACTATACTTTATACAAACTGAGCACGTGTATAGTAATAAAATAATATTTTTGTAAACGGCGTTGGACTGTTTTCGTTTTTATTTGTTATTGTTAAATAATATTGTTATGTAATGCGAGAATTTCTTATTTTATGAATAATTTTATGGATCCGAATCCCGAATATCTAAAAAAAGTGTAACATTTCCATAACATCATTATCATCATCATTTTCATTCTTTAAAATGGTTGGTTGAGACTTGATCCAGAAAAAAGAAACTATTCTACTCATGTCACGTTTGACGTTTATGGTTTATCACCATTCGCATCCATAAAATTCAAATAATTCAGAATTGCGGACGTGGCCGTGGGTTTTGAATGTGGATGCCGATCATCTTGAAAAGCGTTGAATGATTTCATCTGTTCAAAGGATTAAAAATTAAAGCTGATTGAAATAATTTTAAACTACATTACACAGTACTTATTTTTAACTCGACACTCGACATGACGGAGTTTACTTGCGCTCGTATGCATTTGTTCGGATTTGAGAGCATCTAAAAGCATTCCAAAAGTAGGCACATCACCCATATCCTTTTCTTTGTTTTGAGAAAACCAATTTAACCATTGTAGAATTAAATTGTTCATTAAATTAGTACTCGTCCACCCGTTCATTTGATGATCCAAGTCAATGCTCTGAACATCTTCTTTTGAGAAACCCAAGCGACGTGCCAGCTTTTCCCAATTAAGTCGTACATTCTCATCACGAATTAGACATTTTGATACGACTTTAACATGCTGGTGGACAACAGGCATTGTGATTAATTCTGAAATGATTTTATGAATGACACAAAAGATTTCAAAAATTCAATTAAATCAATAAACCCACGATGTCCGATGTAAAGTTTCTTTATTTTTACATTTACCGTAACTTGTTTTTTGGGTTTGTAAGTCCGAGTCACCTCCTATTGTCTCATTTACGTGCGCAGATTCTGCAGATGCCATTTTAAAATGAAATAAGGAAAAATACGGAACTATTTCAAAATGCAGACACCGAACATTGAAACAGTGCAATCCATTGATCTATTCAACCTTATCTTGCCTACATTAATTCCAATCAATAAGCATTGAACGCATGAAGATAAAATGCAAGATAAGATTTTTACATCAAAAATACATGTGAAATCATACGCACACAAAACTCCAACTCCAATGCGTACAAACGTACAAATGTGAAGGATCGACGTCATTCGTTTTTTTGACATAAATGCTATACATTTTGGCGAACATGTGAATTTCAAAAAGTTTTCGTATTATTAATTTCGAAACATCAACAGAATGAAAAAGTTGTCTGGAAAATTGCAGAGTCTCGTTTCGGCCGTTTTTGTCTGGTCTGATCTGGCCAAGTGGCCACTCCCCCAGTCTATTTTTTGATGTTTATGTTTAATGCAAATGCAAGGCGCGAATGCACTTGGCGCGTGTGGGATTCCAGTCAGTCGTCCGTTGTTGTTCGTCCCGTTCGTTTCGTTTCCCTTTGGGTTTGTGTGTCAGTGTCACAAAAAAGTCTCAATTTTATTTAATTTTGATTTGAATCTTTGCCAATGTCCTCCGTTATTTTGATTTAGCGTATTGGTCTATGAATTTATGATAGAAGGTAAACAGTTTTTATTTTTGTGGTTTTTTTCGTTTGACTTTTGGTTTTGACTTGACTCTGAGGTTTAGCATGGATATTGTACTTTGATTCATTGAAGTAGTGATTGTCTGACACAGGTTAGCAATGCTTTATAAATTAACATTTTAATGACTTTTTGCAGTTACTACACTATTACAGTCTGAAGATTTACAATGGATCGTTTGGAACAGTTGCGACCGATCGGACCGCCGGTAAGAACTTTTTCAGCTTGCGAATTTAATGTTGAGAAAAAATGTTTATAGATTTGCTAAGATTTGTAAAAATGGTTGATTTTCCGTTCTCTTAATTTTCAGCGACGGTCTTCCATCACAGCGAAATTAACTAAAGAAGGCATTAATGTGACCGAGGTTTTGCAGGCTGCACCCACCCGTTTAAGTAATAACACTCAGCGTCTTGGACTTGGAGGTGGTGGTTTGAATAATATGTCACAGAATTCTTTCTCCTTGAACCCGACTCCGTTGCAACACGGGAGAGTGACACGCTCCGGGTCAGGAGGGAAAGCTGTGGGGAGTGGATCGAAAATTCCAACTGTTGCTGGTCGGGGTGGAATGTCATTGGGGGCTGGTTCAAACTTTCCAAAAGGAAAGGGGAGTTTGCAAGTGACCGGTCGACAAATGTCAGCTTCAAATCTATATAGTACAGGGTATCGGTTTTGAGCGTACATTTTAAAACAATTAAACCGTTTTAGTCCGTAAAACGCGGATTCTTGTGACGTGTTACATTTTTTTGGTTCCAGAAAAAGTGCTGGCAAAAATTCTGGAAAGTGTTCCAATTTGAGGGGCAGTAATTTGCCAAGAAGCGGTTCGGTTGATTCTATTGCATCGGCCACTCCAAGCTTCACGGGTTTCACTCCTGGGGGGTAATCACATCTCTTTTACTTAAATGTATTATACAATAATCAATCAGTTTCGTTGTTTTAATGATAATATCTTTGTTCATAGTAAATCCCCCCGGAATACAGGTCAAGGCTTTCAAGCAAAGTTAAAAGCTCCTGATTGTAGAGATAAGGCCGGTCTGAGTAAAATGGCCGACATCATATGTCAATTCCTAAATGAAACTAACTTTATGACTCAGTCCGCTCAGTTAACTCGTCAAAACATTACGAATATTTCTGCTACCCACTTCGTTGCTATTTGCAGAGTAAGTAATCAAACCTTGAGTTCCGTCAACGTCGAACGGTCACAGTGTCACAGCTTGAATTATTTACCTGAAAAACTAGTATGACTTCAGGTTAATGATGTTAATGTCATTTCTTTTAGCATGTCAGCTTCCTTCTATTTGGACCCAACTTCTTCACTGATAAGGATGATGTAGGAAACAAAATTATGGACTTGTCCAGTTATTTGAAGTATCCTGGGATTCTTAAGAAATCAATGCTTAGAGCTCGTAAGTAATTTAGGTTCATAGGTTCCATACTTTTTGTTCAACGTTTCAATATGATGTGACCTGAAGACCTGATCGGCATTCTTTGATACAGCTGGTACACTATCTGAGATAGCGCACAGTTTGCTATTTCTTACTTTCGTCTGTGAGCGTGCTCGACTCATTCTTACGCCGAGAGAACCCAGAAATTTGGAATTTACGTTGCAGCATCACGATGTAAGTTCTGTTCCTAATCTTATTATACTTTTTGCATTTCAATTACATTTTTCAATGGTGTTTGATTTTCACAGGTTGCACTGGAGTGTTGCAAGCGTTTGTTTTATGAGTCGTGCGATAACAGGCCTAAGTATGTTCCTAGTGACGAAGCCATTGCGAGAGAATTGGAAATCTTTCGATCCAAATGCAGTAAGTTGTGTACTTTATCAATTCGTGTACATATTGATATTATGACTATACTATTTAACTTACATTTTCATTTATGTTCCAGGCGAGCTGTTTTTAATGGAATCACAATCGAGCAAAGAAGAATTGCAAGCAGTGCTTACTGAGAAAATGGTCATTCTGAATAAGATGATGGAACAGTCGGATCCAAGAGCGGTTAGGAGATATCATAAAGAGTCACAATCACAAATAGCATAGCAAATAGTAATTAAATAATACATTAAATATTAATACTAAACAATTTCCATGTTTCCATTATAGAATCTCATTCAGAGAAAGGAGGAGTTGCAAAAAATCATGCAGGAGGCTGAAAATGCCATAATAGAAAAGACCGAAAGGCTCCAAACCTTATCTGACATAGGTCAATTAGAAAGAGAAATTCAATATCTAGGTAAACTATTTTACTCATCTACATACAGGCATCATTTTGTCGGACTGTCCAATTGGGCGTTTATAAATAATTATAATTACACAGTAGTAGTATAGTAACCTTTCATGCTTATTATTATTACGTAGCGTCGCAAGATATGAAACTTCAAAGTGAAATCATTGATCTCAAAAAGAAAGTTAAAGAGCAACCTGTGTCAAAGATCCAATGTGCGGAATGGCAGAAGAAAATTGAATCAAACAAAGCCCAGCTTAATGCAATGGAGAATGCCAATAAGAAAGTGAAGAATGATGTCATGGTCAAACAGGAGGCAATTAAGGAGCTTCAGCAAGAGGTAATGTTGATTCTGATTCGTTAATTTTTAACTGCTAACAGTCTTGTAGTGAAATATCATTTATATTCTTTGATTTTTAGTTCTATGAAATATGTACATCATTTACGATTATTGAGTCTTACAATCGCGAAGTTGTCCGAGCGGGTTTGGATGTTCAGCCTCTTCCTGTAAACCCATTTGATGTGAAGGAATTTGAAGAGTGGGCGAATAAAGTTGCCAAAGTTCACTTACATACAACAGAAGCTGCTTTATCTGCAACTTTGAAAAAGACCGAGACGTATGTTGCAAAGCAGAAAGTAGTAGAATCGGAACTTAAGCAAAAGATTGAGGTCATTCGTCGTAGTATTGAAGAGAAAAGCAAAGAGAAAGAAAAGCTCAGTGATATATTTCTGGCACGACAGCACCAATATGCTATGGAGGTGAGACTATAAATGGCAAGATTAAAATACAAATTAACTTAGCCATTAAAAAGATAACTGCAATCGGATCCATTGTTTATAGATGAACGTAATCGACCAACAATTGGAAGAAGCTAAAAGAGAGTTGCAAAGTTCAAAGAATGAGTACAATAAACTGAAACAGAAGAAAATGGAACTTCAAGAAGAGATGAGAGTTGCGGAAATCAAGTATAATTTTAATTACTTTGTCTATTAATTTAATTGCTATAATTCAAAGTGAAATGTAATGTGACTTCCGACTTGACGTACCTAATGGTCAACGCTCGTTTTTATGATTTCATAGTAAAGTGGAAAAGGAGGCACACCTACAACAAATGAAACAAATATGGATGGAAGAACATGAGAAATTCCGAACAGAAATTGCCAAAAAAACAGAGGATTGGGTGGTAAGTGGTTTTAGAATAGTTGTTTCATTTTCTAATCAGAGTGAAAGTCAATTCTTATTGTTTCGTTATTTTTCTAAATTGCAGAATACGTCCATGGCGAAACTACATGCTACACATCAGTATTTTGCTGAGCTTGGTTTCATTTTGTTTCCAGAGTTTGATAAGCCAGGAAATCCGGAACCAGATACGAAGAAATGAAGGCGAACGAACAGGTAGTGAAATATACTTTCACATGCTTTCACCGACTATTTTAAATGCGCTGTGTGTTTTACATGTATCTTATATAATGCATATTGCTTATGCTTTATGGTTTTTCAGATGAAACAGTTCCGATTCGAGAATATTCCAAATTAACAGGTTGAACAAGATCATCAGAAAATACCAGTCTTCAATTAATTCACTCTTAGCATTTACTTATACTTTCACACGCCGCTATTTTATATGTCTAATGTTGTACAGTTTATTCTAGTTTAATCTTTAATGTAATGTAAATGCAGAGCGTGGGTTCATAATTCTTTTACCTCATGTCACCTATCTCATTACTTACTAATAATTAATTAATTAGCTTACACTTTCTTATTTCGTCTCTATTAAACATTCATTGTCATTCCGAAACTTGTCTGAGTTTTTTACGTTTTCTACTCGATAGTTATCACAACTTGGACCTGTAACTTGTAACATACTGTAAATTGAAAGATGATTAAATCTACAGTAATAAATATAATAAGATAAAAACTCAATTATATGTAAGTATTACTGTACGTATACTGTACTGTAAGGGTTTGTATTTTGCAAGTATTGAGGAATAAATTGTGTAACTGTAAGGTATACACTAGCATTAAAAATACCATTCACAGTTAGTTACGTTCAGTCTAATTATTTAATTGATTTGTCTTCATTAGCTGAGTTTGTATAAACTCTTGGAAAGTTTTCCTTTGTCTTTGTTCTTCCTCAAGTTGTTGAGATACGTTGGACATCGTAGTCTTCAATGAGGTCATGTCTTCTGTTAGGTGAAATACCAACTCGGCAAGAGTTTTGTTCCTGCGTTAAAAGTAAATCGTAATGAAACATCTGAACAACATAGATGATCAAAATTACGGTACCTGGGAATCGGAATCTTCGGCACGTGATTGTTGACAATGGAAGTTTGCGAGTGTATCGACGCAGCTGAACTTGTGAGTAAATTCGATCCGGAAACTACTATTGAAACATTACAAACAGTTGCTTTGAGTTGTGTGTGGCGATTGAATAGCTGTAATAAAGGAATTGCTTGGCATGTGATTTGACCCCGAATGCAAAATAGCTTAAGAAAATAGCAAGAGATTTTGTGATAGTTTCAAGAACATGTTTATTTTGACAGACATTAAAGACACCATGTTACAATTGTTGCCAGAATAGTTTGAAAGCTAGGTATACCGAAGAGGACAAACTGCGGAAGGACACCTACAAAATCGTTCCCTGACGTAATTGCCAATGTCAATACACAAATATGACAGGACAAGAGGAAACTGCTAAAAGTCTCCAGGGTGGGGTGCATGGACACAACACCAGGTCGAACAACCTTGACGCTTCAGACGCAGCTGAGGATGAGCATGACGGTAACGGTGACAGTGATTCAAATGAGGTTCTACATAAGCACAAATTGCGCTCTGTTGTTACATTTTGTTTCAAATCTCAAATCAATATTTCGGATGACATCTTATAGGGGTTACGTCACAGCAATTCTCACACCAAAGTGCACTGTTGCTAATTTAGAACGTTAATTTAAATATCTTGTTCAATTCCTGGGCAAAAAGGTGGGATCACTTCAATGTAGTTATAAGTTATAGGTTTGTTATTGTTATGTCTATATCTCTCTCAAACTACATTTAAAATACTTTTGTAGCATAGTTAACACAATATAAATGACAAAACTAGGAATTCTAATTTTCCTAATGCTAATATTATATTTTCATCAATTTCCATTTATAGAGATTCCATATAAGCTCTTAGCTCTTATGTTACAAACTAATTTTATAAGCTCAGCAGGGAAGCAAAAACAGTTAAAAACGTAGGTAGAAAGGAAAACAGGTTTAGCATGGAGTTTGACTTGAGCAGCCAAATTGCAATGGACAAAAATGTGACTTTCACTTTCGTAATCAGTAAACAAATCACCGAAAAAAACAACCAACACCAAAAATGGAAAATCAAAAGGTTAGCGAATTAAAAAATTGACAACACTTGAATTGGATGTAATACCAGACTGCTGTCGATTTTTGGCACAAAATGCATCCACGATGCTCAGAATGGCAATGTCATCCTCATTCGTAACAATAGGCGTTGGAGTGAAAGCTGGTTGTGGACACGGCGATGACGCTGTCTTAAGTGCTTTCGACGAAGGGTTAATAATTCCGCTCAAATGATGGGACTGTGTTCCATTCGCATTCGACGACTTGGCCAAACTGTTCAAATACTCTGATAAGAAAGGATTGAATGGAGGTGATGGTCTCAAACGAGCAACGTTCCATGCTTGAATGGGCGAAGTCAGATGTCCAAATGACTGTTCAAGTCGTATGAAAAATAAACAAAACAAAACAAAACATAAAAATCAAAGACACACTCTAAACTCTACAAAAAAGAACCAAATATAAATCAACATTTTGAATCTCGACAAAAAATGTGTATTTTCACAAAATCAAAATGCAATTCGTAATTCGACTATAAACTCGTCATTTGAGGGAATGAACTGAAAGAGTGAAGATGTAACTATAAACACCAATTTCAATAGGAATTTATACACAATGTAAAGCACATTTTTATTGCATTTCAAGTACGGGTCACCGGAGCCCGGCACAATCACATTTTAGTGCGTTATTTTGCATTATTAAAGTGCTTTTAACAGTGCAAAAAGTCGCAAATATTAGAACAATTCAGATTTCTGGTACTCATATAACAATGTAATGTAATAATTTAGCAAAAAATATGATTGAATTTCTGATAGTACGCACATTAATGTGCGACATAATCACACTCATAGTCTATAACAGTAAAGAAGCATCACAATAAGTTAACAAGTCAAATATTATGTCGACAAAGTTGCAAGTTTCATGAATGCAGCAAACATGATCTAGTTTAAAAACGTTGCAATTGTCTTTATGGATTTATAATTTATAATCTTATACGTCTGTTTCTGATTCAAATTGTAAAAGCCAATGTGCATATAAATTAGTTCGAAAGTACGTTTCACTTTCACTTTCCGAGAATTGCTGATGCTCCTCATCTGGCTCAGTCGCATCTACAGACTCATTTGGTTCAACTTTCATTTCATTGTCTTCATTGTTAGCAACGTTAAACGAAACTTCCTCATAAAAATTAGCAACAGGAGCAATCGGAATTTCTCCCAGCCCTAAACCTGAATCAATGGAACCTACAGAGTTTTCCACATTATTGACTAGATTCTCATTCTCATCTGGAAAGTTAATAACTTCCTCATCTCCCCAATCAAATGCATCTTGTCGAACTAAACGACCTCTAAAAATCCGTGGAACCTGTTCCTCGTCTGTTTCCTGACTCCAGTTTCCAGATCTTAAATCATCTCTGTCGCATACGCTATCATCTGTGCTTGGCTGTGCAGTAGCAGTGAAAGCAGTTTTTGCATTATTGTTTGAGATTTGAGTATGCAAATTGTCAAAATCGCTGAAAGTAAGTTTCATCACAGGCAAAGATTGAGTACGACTTAAAAAACTAGTGTTCATTTTCCCGAAGAATTGAGTAGAATCTTCAAATGCGAAAGAGTAAGAATGATCTGGACTACGTCCATTTGGACTGCAACTTATAGACGAAAACTTCGATGGGCTTTTGACTTTTGGGACGCATAGGTTTGACATTCCCCATCTCCATTTGAAAAAGGCCACTTGGTTATTACAAATGGTATCAACTTTTAATAATGCGTTTCTTGGTGCCTTTGTATCATGCTCCTCATCTACATTTAATGGCCGTTCTTTGAAGTTTGGCTCAGTTTCATCAAAATAACTATCGCAAGAAATCTCTACTTTTGGCAGAGGAGAAAGTTTCCGACGTCTCGACTTCTCCGTAAATGACACACTTTCTTCAGACGTCGGAGCAACCTTTGGTCGCAGTTTACACTCTGGAAACTGACAACTAAACATTGGCTCATATTTCTTAGAAACAATTTTTCCAGCCTGGTACAAGCACTGCAGGTATTCCACAAGCTCAGTGTACGGTGGAGATTTGGATGGCACGTAGCTCAGTTTAGAAGTGTTACTGTAGTCTACGTTTTTGGAAGCATTGTACAACACTTCCCGTTCAAGACTAGATTCGGTAACGGATGCACTTATCGTGTCGTTGTTGAACGTACAACTTACAGATAACGTGTCGGTACTACACACCGTGTGCTTACATTTTGGGACCACTTGAAAATTTAAACTATGTACCTGGTGTGAAGAACCAAATGACGGAAATCTATTCGTTTTAAGAATTTTATTGATATGTTGCAACCATGCGTCCTTTGATTGTTTAGTTGCGCAACTCACGATGATTTGATCAATCATGGGTCCTATAGTAAGATAATAATAATAACACAAAAATTAGCTTTAAGGCAAATCATAATGAAATCAGAATTCAGCAATCAATTCATCGTTTTTTTTCTTACCAGCAATCTCAAATGCATTAACACAAGTGTCCTTGTCTGGTAAGGACGTCAACGTAATCCCTGTTATTGGTATTTTTCCTTCATAAACGAGATCGTTATTTTCATAACTTAAAATTAATAGGGTGCCCGGGAACAATACAAAATAGCGTGGTTGTCGATCGTAACCTGTCAAACATAATGTCCATTAAATCTGCATTAATTTTCACGTCAGCGACTTCAATAAACACTAAAATGGTTGCATTATTTTATTATTTAGACATACCAACATGAACTAAATTCATGAGAAGAATTTCTCCCAACTGATATACATCCGAACCTTCCCATCCCACTATCGCCCCACTCAACACCTCAAGTTCCATTTCCTTTTGCTTTCTTAACGCAGTGCATGTGATCTAATATATTTCAAAAAATTTAGATTTTAAAAATATGAACTTCTGCAAAGAGAACATGCAACATTTCTGAAAAATGGACAAAACGACTCACGTCAATGTCTTTGTAATACTCAATGGAGCGTTGCAAGTCCCCACGATCTTTATGAGACTCTTCAACGTGTCTTTCAACCTCTTGAAGCATTGTGGGATACTTTTCTAGTCTTCTAAATGGTTGACTTAATCCAACAATTAACACCAAGACTCCTGGTACTTTGGCTCCCTTGGATTCCATGAACGCCGACAACTCTTCCTTATACTTTTCTACAACTTGAACTGCTTTTGGATGATTGGAACAGTACGCTTTAAGCAAGGATTCCATTCGAGGTGCATTCTCCAAAAATAACATTCCAATGCGTTGATCATTTCCTTGTTCTGACTGGATAAGATTTTGAAGATTGGTTGTATGACAATGGATGATATCGGCCAGATTTCCAACTAGTACTTTGTACTCGACAGTTGTTAACCTGATTCGCAAAAGAACGAGAATACTAACTAAGGAAGTTTCTTTAATGTCTCAACTTTTCAGTTATTTCACTTCAGTAAGCGCACTTACCATTCTACGTTACTCAAAGGTACCAAATAGGTGTCCCACATCCCTTGTATCTCACCAATATGAGCTGTTTCGGATTCAATCAAGTCCGTTATAACAATTCGTCTGTATTCAGCTTGTTGAGCTACCTGGGCTGGGTCAAGAGGCCTTTTAATTGGAGATGCCTCAGCTGATCCAGGGACCGTTGAAACATTTTGTACTTCCTCGACATAATTGGATGGAAACCAACCTGTCCTTCCGTCCAATGTACCTTCCCACCAACCTCCTTCCAATTTCTGTGTCAATGTGATGATGTCACCTTTCTCCAGCTTCAACTGTACACATTCAACCGATACAAAAAAGTCATGAGTCATTAGTAATCAATATTAAGAAATCGCAAATGTGCTTGACAATTTGAAAGATGTATACCTCGTCATTATTTAAAGGTGTGTAACGGTGCACTGCACGGACGAGAATGACATTCTCACCACCCATTCTGAAGAATCTCCACACGGAATCTCAGTGATTTCAAAAATTAAATTAATGACACATTTCAAAGGATGACAGAAATCAATGTCCTTCGATTTCTGTTTATTGTAGGTCTAACACTGAAGCAAACTAGCAAACACGAGAAAAATCCCTTAATTGATTGGTTTAGATTGCTTTTACTTCAATTTTAGCTTTCTCCAACTTTCACTATGAAAAATTCAATTAATATATATAAATTAACGTGAATTGTTTAAACGGCTGCGAAATAAGAAACACTTCAATTCTTTGCACCTTGAGAAATGAGTATTGGCGCGACCTACTTAACTTCATGTAGGCGGACGGACGACTCTGTCACGTTTATTGTGAGAGCGCTTATTTTTCACCCGGTTCGGTTTTTACGTCGTTGTTTGTGCTTTAAAAGACAAGAGAAAACCGAAACAGATTGAATTGCAGTACTTGATGTTCAAATTCATAAAGTGTAGCTTGTGAATGATAACTGATAAGCATTGAAGACGTTAATCGTTGATTACAACAGCTGAAATGGCTAATATAACGTTGAATTCTTATTTGCATCAGGTGAGTTCTTATTAGCCTCGGTTTGTTATCTTTTAGCTTGTAGTAGATTTTAATTGAGCAGTTCATATTATGTATTGATTAACGGGCTAATGTAATAATTTTATTGTGGTAGATTAATAATGCATGGGAGGATTGTAATGGCGATCGAGTTGCGGTATGTTCTTAAGTTCTTATTGTCGTTTAATTCAAAAATATTGTATATTTCATACTATTTAATGATGATTCACTAATGATTATGTTCTCGAATTTTAATTGTATACATACTTTTAGGAGTTACTGTCACTGAAGGACGGTCATGCGTTCAGTAGTAAGCTATTGATCAGTAGCTACGAACGGGACATTAACAATGCATTATTGGCACCCATTTCCGAAATGGTTGTGTACCACTTCAAGTAAGTTGAATGTTCATTAAATCAAGTGTATTTTTTAAAAATCATTTCAATCTAGATTCGGTTAGCCGATAGATCTTAAATATCCTGGTAATAAATTGTCTTGTAATTCTAATGTCATGTTTTATAGTGTGCTGGAGTATCTTCGTTCGCAGAGTTATGGAAAAGCTTTGGCTTCTCAATGTCAATTTGGACAACTTTTCTGCAAAGTTCTTCAGTCTTCGAAAGACGAAAATTGGGGATTGCCAATAATGGAAGTTGTAGTTCAAGACTTGAGAAGCGTTGCGCTCACGGCCAAAAAATCCGATGATGGAATTTCTAGGCCGTCCGAAGAAAATGCACCTACTGATATGGAGAAAGCTGCTGATGTTATTATGGCTTTGTTCCGAGTTTGTGCTGCTGATACGTACGTTTATTATAGCATAATACCTTAATATTATTAGAATCATTAAAATGTTGAGTGCGCTTTTGATTTTATCAATTCAATTTGAATTCTTTTTAGGCGAACACAAGAAGCCGAAACTAAACGATGGGGAATGCTCACTTTGGTCAATCACCTCTTCAAGATCTACTTTTCCATCAATCGTTTACAGCTTTGTAAACCATTGATTCGAGCTATAGAGCAGCAAGCTTTCAAAGATAAATTTCCTCGAGAGCAGATGGTTACGTACAAATTTTTTGTGGGTCGAAAAGCTATGTACGACTCGGAATTCAATGTCTGTAAGTTTCCTCAAACGCCATGTCCGATTCTTGATTAGGTTACTACTTGTTAATCATCGTATATTAAACGTCAAGTAACAGTAACGCTAATTCAATATTGTGATTGCTACTTTCAGCTGAGGAATGTTTGACGTACGCATTTTCTAATTCTCGTTCTGAAGAAAACAAACGGAAGATATTAACATACCTTGTTCCTGTTAAAATGTTTTTGGTAAGCTCGTAAAAAACTGTCTTGGTACTTATAGTTACATTGTTCTGTAGTCCTTGGATGTTCGTACGGTTCGTCTCGGTCCAAGCTCCAATCAAACGTACTTTTTAATATTACAGGGATGGCTTCCAACTGAGAAAGCCCTGAAAAAGTATAGTCTTATGGAATTTCATGAAGTTGCCCTCGCCCTGAAGGACGGGAATGTTGGAAGATTTGAGAATGCTCTTCGACAGTCCGAGAGCAGGTTCATCAGTGCTGGAGTTTATTTAATTCTAGAAAAGTTGCACATGACTTTGTATCGAAACTTGTTCAAGAAAGTGTGAGTAGACAATTCTTTGAGCTTTTAATGGCAAAATGATTTACATGAAATCTATTTGATATTTGAAATCTTTATTGGTCTTGATTATTTCAGGTGTATGATTTATGTAAATCACCAAGTTCCACTGAAAGTTTTGGAGGCGGCATTGAGGTGGTCTGGATATCGTGAAATTGATCTCGAAGAAACACATTGTATAGTTGCGAATTTAGTCTATGAGGGGCAAATTCGTGGATACATTTCTCATCAGCATCAAGTGCTTGTTGTAGCCAAACAAAATCCATTCCCCAAGATATCAGTTCAAAGTGCACAGAACTAATAACCTTATTTGTACTATATTTGCATGAAAGTATGTTTTTAGAATTCATTATGGTCAATAAAGTAATTTTGTATGGAATTAGAAAGTTCAACGACTCAACCAATGCATTTTTAATTTCATTTAACAATAAGCCATTTGGATAACCTGACTGACACGTGAGTATTTAAAATGTTCGCTAGCAATAACTAATGAATGATGAATCGTTGAAAGTTGCAAGCGATTCTACAATAATTCATTTTATCAAACAGCGACGCTTTAGTCACACAAGTCCTAGGCGAATTGGGTTACAGATGAAGGACAGTGGCTCTGGCTCTGGCTAATCTCTCCCGTCTAACTCTTTCAAAAACCCTCTGGACAAGCAACTGCCGCATCTCCATTAGTTGGCAAGTGTCACGTCACTGGCACATCTCACATCAATTAAACAATTACAACCGCGACAGCTCGCTTTATTGTATCTGATTTTTAAGGGCTCATTGATTAAGAAACAATAAATCAAAATTAATACATAATCATTATGATTCCATTAGACTATTCGTTAATGTCGTTAATCATCCATAGCATGGTCCCATCTCGTATGTCGCATGTCCAATTTGCCATGTCTCATCTCATGACCCGATGTCCCATCTCATTCTCATCTCATCTACTTCGTACAAGTCCTACAAAACCGTACTCGTGGAGACTCGTACATCGTACTGTTCGTCAACTTGTTGTTCATGTTCAGCGACATGTATCTGAAAATTGGGTTTTGAGTTTTGAGGATTTGACTTTTTGATTTGGAATCGTTGGACAAAAATAGCAACTGAGCTTTTGGCTTTTTTCGACTTTGACTTTGAGCTCGTTCAAGTTCAAACTTGAAAACCATTAGAAAAGAAATACAATGGCAGATGCAGCAAGTAAGAATCGCCAATGAGAATCCTCTCTTTACGGTTGCTGTACGTAATCTCGGAATGTGATTGGTTCTTGCACGGGGGCTTTGGAAAATTTGAGCAATGGAGTAGAGACGAGGGGTGGTGGCGAGCTGGGCTTTGGAGTGCACGAGGGCTCAGCACAGCGTCATTTTCTTCGCAGTCTTGTTGGAGTAGGGTGAGCGTGAGGTTGTTTCAGTCTGTGTCCGGAGCTACTGAAAGATTTGTGCAAGTTTTCCTGTTTGATTGTCGGTCATTTGGGTCGAGTTTTCCACTAGAAAGTAAAGGTAAGAACTAATTTCGATTGAACTTTCATTGTGTGAGTGTGTGAGTGAGTATAGTTGGGTCTTTTGACCGTCTGTAAGTCTGAAAACCTGTGCTGGGGTAGAAAACGATTGTAAAAGGACGGTTTTCTCTTATGTTTGCGTTGCAGGGAGGAAGCAAAAGCAAAGATGGCTGACTATCATCGTGGTCCATTGTCGGTGGACGAAGATGCGAGCTCTGTTATCAGTGGGGTGAGTGATATTACTTCGCTTGCCACCGAATCCGTGGCTGCCGAATCTGTAACGTCCCGAATGTCGGCCATGGCGTTGTCGAACAAGAAAGGGAAAGAAGGGACGCCTGTGGACTTGGTGACGAACTACTTTCTCATGAATGAAAAGGCGTCATTCCAGCTGTATCAATATCGGGCGGATTTCATCCCTGCTGAGGATAACACGAACACCAAGAAGAAGTTGCTCAGCATGCATGCGGACGAGATTGACCCCTACGTGTTCGATGGCCACATGATGTATAGAACCACAATTCTCGAGGTATGTTTCATTTTTATGGAATGAAATGGTTGATTTAATTAGTGCAAGCCTGAAAGCAAAGTATGAAAACTTGAATTGAGGAGTCGGAGTAGGTTGTATCACTCGTTTCATTTCTAATTTGAATGCTTGTTTTTCT
>JABASF010000688.1:0-34256 GCA_019776145.1 Harlomillsia oculata
CACAATAATAATCCTGTTAATATTTAATAAACTGATACATAACAAGAACGAATTGTGAATAAATATGTGGACATGAGATTTTTGAGAAAAAATGGGTCATAGTCATGTGTCACATTTACTCTCAAAACTTACAAATCAACATTATGAAACTAAATAAGTTAAGATAATTGTTGACACCTTATTTCTTACCTCCAAGTTGAATATTTTAGCCAAATTCACAGCTGCTAAGAAAATCGTAAGCCACAGACGTAAACGATCCAACCTGGAAATCTTAATTGCTGCTCCGTCGGTCGAGTCAGTTAGCGGGAAGATCCCTTCGCCCGGTTGGTTAATAACACGTGGACAAGGCAGAAAGTTCCATTGTATAGCATGCTGTGAAATGCATCCTGAAAATTGGGAAACGTTGACCCTTGCCTTGTGTGTTTAATGTTTAATAAATGCGTTAATTGTTATTTCACTAATTAATAAAGATTTCATTGTTTTTTTCTATTACAGGCGCTTGAACAACAACAAACTTCGCGGGTTGCCAGACCTTCTCTTTGCCAACAGTCCCAACTTGAACAAACTGTAAGATCCTTCGTTTTAACCATTACATTTTCCCATTCCGCTTGATTCTTCATTAGCAGGGTACCTTGACAACCACAGTCAGTTATAACTGACTGGAGGTGTCAAATTACCCTGCTTCATTAGAATAAAGCGCATTAAATTTTAATGCCAATAATGAGACATTTTCAATTACAGCATAATACCATAAAAAGTTCAAAAAAAATCACAGTGGAGCAATGGAGTATGTTGTATCACAATAGCTACATTTTTCATAACATTCTTCGGCGATTCATCGCGTTCATTTCAAGTGAATGAAAACTTGGGGAATGGGGCAAAGGACGCAAAGGGACAACATTTTTTTTAGAACGCACCCTCAAAGATTTATGCTTTTCTTCTACTTCTACCCTATTGCTCATTCCGAAAAGTGCCGAGAGATGTTTTTACATAACTGTGAAGCTTGTAAAAGATGTTGAGTATAGTCGGTCTCGTCCTTCATCATGGTTGGACTTAGGAATTAGGAATGCAAACTTGAAGGAAAGTGCGTTTTCAAAGCTCGGTTTTTCGGGGAAGTGGATGCGTTAACTCTCCGAGATTTGATCTTGTAGAAAATTCAACGGCAAGGACTTTTCGCGTTGGAAATGTCGAGTGCGGAAGGAGACAGACTTGGGGACACAATGGAAATGTAATAAGGGCTTTGGGCAGTAATGGTTCAGCTTGGTGTGATAAAGACAATTATGTGCAATGAAACCAGCTCTTGTGTACAGTATTATATGGTATAACCACGGTCACGAGTAACGATTTCGGTGGGAAGACACGGACGGGAAAACGGGAAAAGTGAGTGTGAGGAAAAAGAAAGATCCAAGTTAGTACGACAAAAGGGAAAAGGTCGACATGAGACGAGGGAAGGGAAAAGTGCTAAGTAAGCTTGTGTAAGCTGAGACAATGAACGGGATAAGTTACAGAGATAATACAATAGGCGGGTTATGTTATACTGACGTGCATTAAAGCGTCGGTTAGACAACTTCAAAAAGTGTGTTCTGTGTGCTTTCTCTCTCTCGGAATTTGATTTTCAAAAGTCCAAGTCAACTCCGAGTCCTTTCACTCTTTATCTTTTCCCACTTTTTCTTTTCCGTGACTTTTACTTTTGGGGGAAAATATGAGCCGATCTTAGTAACTCTGAAGAGCAACTGTGCATACTTTGTCATCTATATCTCATATTACACATTTTACAATTTGTGATGCCATTAATTTTTTTGCATGTGTTAAACACGCATACAATTTGACTCTTAAGGATTCATAAGGATGGAAAATGTATGAAAAATATAAAAAGAATCGTCATTTTGGTGATTGTTATTGCTGAATACGTTGTCTGTTCCCAGGGTTTTCCAAAATGCATGCACAGATAACCTTATTATGACAATAATAAAAAAACGTGAAGCCGAAAATGCAATGAACGTGAAGGTTAGGGAATATATTTAGGATACAACTATTAAGGTTTGATGTTATGTGATGTTTTTATAACTTTAGGAATATCGCATCTTTGGCTTGCTTGTATATAAAGGTGCAGTCTGTATTCTTAATTTGGGATACAACTATTAAGGTTTGATGTTATGTGATGTTTTTATAACTTTAGGAATATCGCATCTTTGGCTTGCTTGTATATAAAGGTGCAGTCTGTATTCTTCTTGTCGAATTTCCGTCAAGTGCAGGAGAAGGGGAGATGAGAAAGACGGTAACAAAGTCAAAGTCAAGTGTGCACTTGAAGACTTCAACTTGGCTCTTTTCTCCCTTTTCTCTTGAGCAACTTCAGCTGGAGGCAATCACATCAGCAACAGCAATAGCAGCAAAGCAAAACAACACTTTGACTTGGCGTTCCGTTGTTTCCTTGTTGTTCCGTTCCGTTGTCTATGTCTTCACTTTTCCTCCTCGTGTAGTCACTAGTCACTACGTATGACCTGACTTGAGTATTCACTACACGATTTCGGGTTCTTTCATTGTTTGAAAAGGAAAGTTTTGCCTCAGAGTTGTGAAAAATGTTAGCTGAGAGAGCTGACACGAACTATTATGGGTTATAGATTGTTGCATTACACTCATCACAGCACAAGTTCCCTTCAACTTGGTTTCTTTTTGAAAACCTCAAAAAATCCGTTTTTTCTCTTGGACATGGAATACATTTGTACAAATTGTGTCCAGATTGACATCAGGTGAAGTTTGCACTGAATGATTACAAGTTACACTTTTTAGACGTTTTCCCCTCCTTCACTTTTATCAAATAAGTGTATAGTTAATGAAGGAAATAAATATGCAGCTTTGGTTCCTTCGTGCAGTGGATCCTAAATGACTGATCAGAAAGTGAATGAACATGTTTTTTTTCACGGGTGATCATATTGCAAGAAGAAGAAGGGAATAGAATTGTTGATTCTTAATGTGAAGGGATCATTGGTTATAAGTAATTCCACCCACCCGAAGTTACTAACCTGGAGAGGACAAGACAAGATTATGCATGGATGTGCATGGCAAAGGCTAAGTTTTATCAGACAACCCGTCGCATCCTCAAGTTACTCAAGCCGTCTCTTCAATCCGCCCGAACAATTTATTTCCCTGGACTTCACGAACTAACTTCCATTCTTCTCCATTCCATTTCATCCGCACAAAAACCACTTTACGTGCTCAGCTTAGACGAAAGCAAGCGGACTCTGAGTTTCAGTTTTGTATCTACGCATTTTTCTTCAATGAACCTTAATTCTCTTCTGCATTTTGTTGCTCCAGAGCCTCGCGTATTGTAAGGAATGAAAGAAGCTCATAATCATCTTCATCATGCAGGGACGGAAACAGGTATACAAGTACTTTGAGAAATGAGGCAACAGAGACAAGATGGGGAGAATCAACGATCCTTGGATCCCACATTGGGATAAACAAAGGGTACTTCACCAAATAGTCCGGTCGACGCGACTGAGGTTGTCCAGGAAAAATTACTTGGTTTTCCTGTAAATTGTCGAGGGTAGAAAGTATGGAATCTTGTGCTTCCGCACAGTATTGCACGTAAGAACTCTTACATAAGGTAGAATCCGTAGTGTCCATAGTCCATGTCATAATGCATATAGATTAGGCAAGTAGCACATGGACGAGAGACGTGATGAGAGTCTTCTTAAGATTCGAGATCACAACTTGGCCCGACTTGTTTGCAACCTTCCCATTTCCTTTTATGTCCTCATGACGTTCCTGAGCTGCAGCTCCGACTTTAAATCAACATTTTAAACTGTCTGACGGCCTTGCCCGCTCTTCCTGTGCATTCTGAATTATGCATAGATTCAGAATGCCAAAGTAAGAAAAGCCTTCGTCAAAGTCAAGTCTTCCCGTTTCCTCTCTCCTGCAGCAAATACAAACAAAATATTACAACTTGCATATTTCATGCTTCCATTATTTTGGCGAATAAGAATATTACTATATATTTTCCTGTATACTGTAAATGCTGAAGAGTCCATTCCCAAATTAACTAGGATATAAGGAGTTTAATATGTCCTGCTGTCATAGTCGTTTGCTGTACAGTTCGCAATGATACTTAAAATGATTAGGGTTGCTGGAAATCTGGAAAGAATGCTTTTTTTAGAAGGGAAGCAAAGTCATTGGAAAGTATTGGAGTGGAAGATTATCAAATTATCATGCACCTTTCCTGTCTTTTAGACGTAGGCGAGTTGTTCTTTCCCACCAGTTTTCCTCTGCTCTTCTGCCTCCAGTGGGTCGATTCCCGATGATAATCATTTTTGCTCCAGGTCCACACCAAGCTTGACTTTATACGTGCTCCTGACTATGGTTCCAGATGAGATTTCGTGCTCAGGATGCATTTTCCACGTCGATGACCCATGAGTGGAGTGAATCAGAGCAAAGTGCAGCCATTGAAGAACTGACCAAAACGGATTTATTACTCATGGTTCATCCTAATCGTTTCAAAAGACGGATTTTCTCATTATTCTCTGACTGCCCTCATTGCCATTTGAGTTACTTCACAGCTCACATATTTCAGAATTCTCAAAAAAAAATACTTTTAATCATAAAATACAATTCGAGCATTTAATATTTGTTCCAGTAGCAATTAGGGCTCAGCTTCTCTCCATGACGTGTTTCAAAACCGGATAATTTGTTCAGGTTGTAAACCGTTGACGCCGTATAAAGGAAAAGTGGGATTGTGCAAAACGTGATTGATGAGACATGTAAATACTTTTTAGTTTCTTTTCATATAGACAAGCAATATTTCTTGAACTGAAAATTGATTGCAAGCTCAGAAATGATAAAGGTAGACATCAAAACACACGTTAGGAAACAGTAGTATGAAAGTTGACGACAATCCACTATAAGACTCCAGAACTTCCTTAAATCAAGTGGGCGACACGGAAAAGAATTTTGAAAAGATTACGTAAAATTATGCACTGTTTTGTGGTTTTTACTTTTGGGCTTCCATGACTCGAGACTCGAGATATGAAAATACTGGCTATGAAAATGGAGTTTTTGTGCGTATTTTGGAAGAAGGAGCGGAGAGGTTGGTATGATAAAATGATAATACATGATGAGATATGATGTTGGTGTTTCTTTTTGCAAGGTTGGTAATGGGATTAAAGAACGGAAGCTGAGCACAGTAGGATGACAAGAAGATGAAGCAGTTGGTTCTCATCCTAATGTTATTATGCCCATTACAAACCGTATAGTTGGGAGTTACCAGGTCGCTTCCCCAGTGCCACATAGTTATGAATTCGGTCAAGGAGGAAATGAACCCCGGATTAACTTAGGAGTGACGAAGGTTTTGTGATGCTAATGCGAATCCGTCCAATGTTCTTCCTTTCCCCCGCAAAGATTTCGCTTTTGTATCATTACAAGCAAGAAGCTAAAGCTACTGCACCTCGCTCTTTCCCGGCTTGTTGAGAGTTTTACGAGAACCTTTGCTTTCCCTCCTCACAACCACAAACCTCCCAAGAGACTTCCCATGATGAGATGAGAACCGAGAGAAAGAAAGAGAGAAAACTTTGAGGAGGAAACTACCAAGTCTCTACAACTCTACACACTAACCTCTATACATTATTGTGTAATAAGAAGTGATGTTGTTTCCTATCCTCGTCCTCCTCCTCCATCCATTCTCAGATTTTCACTCTGACCTCGGAAAACATTAGACGTCCTTTCAAACCCATATTTTGGATTACAATTACTTTTTGGAATGAAGCATTGGACTTCCAGAGTCGAGAGCTCTCTCCGCTCAAATGTAATAACTTACTGTGTATACTCAAAGTCACAAAGAGACAACGAAGGTTGGGAAAAGGAACACGGCGACTTGTTTTCCATTTGGATGATTACGTCATTACTACGCGTGAATGAACTGCACATATAGTCACCAAATGAGAGCTTAACTATAAAGTTTATAAAAGCATAATGGAAAAATTAGCGTGGAAAGACAAAGCTCAACAAGGTTCAAAGTTTCATTGATCGTGTTTGTGCTTTCAATATTTATGTGGCACAGTTGATAAACTCATTTTAGTAATTTCCATTGTCTGCCTTGTCTGGATATCTTTTTAACGTGGACTTTTTTTAAAATGTAAAATTAACTGCTGAGCTGTATACTCAACGTTTATGAGTCGTGATGACGAAGGGATGCAGAATACACAAGGAACATGGACGTGCAGTGTGTTGGCGGTGGGTTATTGTTTTGCACAGTTACGAGTAATTTGATGAGGAGCACAAACTGTGCCAAGATAAGTTGTTGAAGCTGCGGATGGATGGCAAATGGCATAATGGCAACAACGGCAAGACAAGCATTCTATGGTTTTTGAGTGAGAGAGACCCTTTCACCCTTTTCTGGTCATATTTCTCTGTAACCTTTAGCCCCCAACGAAGAAAACAATAAAGGAGTCGAATCACTTCTCTGTTTACTCATCAGTTTACTAGCCACGTCCAGACTCTTGAGATGAGGCTTGGAATGATTTATTTCATCGTAAAGGATTCTTTATTAACTCCTCATTTTCAAATATTCATAAAGGGTGAGAGTGCCTGGCTATGGCCAGCCTATGTTATATAATGTACGTGGTTCACCAAACGTTCTGAAACCTTAAACTCATATGCTATGCCTATCAAGTCTTGTATACGAATGCTTCCTTGAACTTTCAACAACAAACTTAAAACTCTTCTTCATCATCTCCTATCAGCAATGCAACCTCCAATGAAGCCCTCGGCTTTCAGACACTGGACACCCTTGGAGAATCAACCTGTAATAATACTACACTTCCTCTTCAAAATCCGCTCAACGTTATTTTTCGCTTTTAACTACTTCACCGGCGCACCGGCTTTTAACCGAACCTTAGCAGGAACCCTTGTCTTGTTTGTGCTCTTCCTTTTGTTTTAATGCATGGATAAGGGACGGCGACTCATACCTTGAGTGTTCACAGGCTTCTCGTAATACAGTCTTGTCTCAAATCGTATTCTCTTCGCCTTCGTCGTTCTCGACGACGCGTCTCGTCGTCTGGTCTTGTCTTCCGTCTTAACAAACCAATATACATTCATTTGGACAACTTTAAGGTATCTCCTTCAATTTGGAGGAGTCTGAGTAATCCGTATTACGTAACTTGAGTGCTGTTGCTGTTGTTCCACTTGAAACTGTAAGGAGAAATGTGAGTTTAAGTGGCTTCTGTGTATTCTTTTCCACGTCTAGTCCTTTGTTTCAATGAGGCAGCGAGGCACTTGAGTACACTTGACTGTGTCGTTCGTTCGACTGTTTGGTCGCGTGATTATAATTGTTCATGTCTGTCACACGGTTGCGTAGCGTAGCATTTATATTTATGTCTACAACATTTAAAATGTCACTCGAAAGGTGAGACGGGAAAGGTATTAACGAAGGTTTATCTGGAACTGGTTTCTTCGGTCAAGAGGGAGTATTTTTGCGCTTCAGTTGGATTGATTCGTGTCGACCCATATTTGTAGGTTGGATCTGATTAGGTTCGAAATTTAGGAAGAAGAACAAGTAAGGAAACAAGCTCGACCTTTGACCAAAAGGGAAGAAACGCTAAAGTTCATTTGTTAAATGTTACAGCATGTGTGTGTGTGCCGTGTGCTTTTCGTTGTTTATTGCAAGTTCCACTCTCGTTTCTGCACCTCCCTTCGTTGTCACTCAAGATGTGTTTATATAACTCTTTACCATTTCAATTTCCTTAGCAGAAAGAAAGTTGGAAGTGCTCTACTTAACGTTTTGTATTTTATCCTCCAGTTGTGTGAAGATTGGAATTCGCTGCTCTTTTATTATCATGGGAGTTTTTGGTCCTTAGCGAGCAACTGAGAAGGACTGCAGTATATTTTGCACAGGAAATGCATGCGAAGCATTCTTGTCATATTTATAACCACATTGGACATATATCAAAGAGGAAATGTGTCGTTTCAGGAAACGGGATTGGGGTATTCCCATTGTCCATTATACTGTTTTGAGATAGTTTGAATACACTCTCATTTGAAAAGTTGGGTCATTTTGAGAAGAGCGGATAGACAAAATGATGATGATAGGTCATTTCATCTCACTTCGTGTCGTCCACAGGCGCCCAGGGAATAGGTTCTTCAGGAGGTGAATCCGTTCCTCCCGTCTCCACTTGATTTTCACGCTCAACTCCACGTTTTACGACCAAAAACTCTACTCGGCTTTCTTTCCTGGACTGTTGTCAAGCATGAGTTTTGGGTTAGCAGGTTGTTGTTGTTGGTCCTCGTCATATGAATGGATGAGTACATTAAAATAGACAGTTCATCGTGTCACTGTCGCGTTGCCCCAATGCCGTAAGGCACACTGACGCGATCCCACACACCGTTCGCTCCATGAGATATTCAGCTTTGAAAGTGTCCTTTTCCTTGGAGTCAATCGAGCTATCACAAAGTAGGAATCTTTATGACGTTTCTCCAGAGGACTCATTGACGTACATTAGAGCTCTTTGAGAGCAAGCAACCACTACGGTTTCCAGCTTCCCCATTGTGTCACAAAAGATTAGAATGATACTGCCTCTCTTCTCGTGGATACAACGTACTTACTATTATTTGGATCACAAAATGACTTTTCTCTTCCTCCAGGCAACTTTGAACGCCGCTTAGGCTTTCAATGGTCCTCTCCGCTACTTAAGATTACCACACTATTAACTTCATTGTGCTACTATAATACTTTTACAGCCTACATTCCAGGTCCGCTCATCCTCATTATAGTAAAAATGTGTTTTCGAGACTTTTGGTTATGAAATTCCAACTAAAAAGTTTTTTTTTTAAATAAAAATTGATGATCCTTCTGGTCAATTCCTTTTGACAAACACAACACCCCAGCTCAGTCAGTGTTTGGTCGTGCTCAAAGCAAGTTAGTAATGAATGTGTTCACTTTGGAGACTACACGCACCGCACCCAAAGAAAGACACGACACTACCAAGTGGACCGCAGACCACAGCAGCCGACCATAGAACGCTTCTTCCTTCCATTCTAATGCCATTATTTGGCGAATTGTGTAGTAGTTAGTTTAGTGAGGAACGCCTATTTTGACCAAACTGATTCAAATTGATTCCAGCCTGATTGTTATTTAACACTTTGAAAAGGATTTGCTGCTCCTTGTCATTTTTTGTGATGCATACTGTTGTATAACCATGAAATTAATGTTTGGAGGAGAGAGAGGAGAAGAAGAATGAGCAAGCTATAAGCAGTTTTTGCTCAAGCAAGAATGAGCAGAAGAGCACAACAAAGTCTTTACAAATCTGAATCTGAATTAAGAGGGGTATAATTTAACTGTTATCTCGCACTGGAAGGCTTCCTTGGGTTGTGAAACGTTATTTATAAGACGGGACAGGTTTCAAACTTGTTTCTTTGCTTTGGAACAAGGAATGAGATTTGAAAAGACTTGAATTCGGTGTTAAAGGTCGCATGGAACCAAATGTGAACATGAGGACGTTTCATATCTCCTCGCTCGGTCCAACGAGAACTAAAACCTGAAGCAAAGCCATTATACACAGATCTCATTTATAAATGCATTAATAAATAATCTAATTCGTTATGAATAAAGCATCAGAGTCTTGATGCCAGTTTCTTGAAAATTAGAAAAATAGTAATAAGGCTATTATGTTCATGTCTGGTTGAGCTTTTTGGAACTTTCTGACAGTTTTCTGACTGTCGGATTTAATGATATAATTGCTAATTCTGGAATTGGAATGGTTTGGGGTGCAAAAACGACAAAGTGTAACAAGAGAATGAAAAATATTTGAAAGTTGAAGCTGGATTGGAATGTACCAAGTGCTTGTCCCGAGATTCTCCAGGGACTGGATGTGACGTGAGGCTATGAAAAGAATGATTGGAGACCAATTACTGATACTGATGTGATGGGGATGGGGTGACTTTTTCCTCGTTTTCGTTTTCCTTTAAAACGTCTTTGGAAAGGAAAGGAGGGACTCGAGAAAATGAGAAGTAGAAGTGAAGAGGAAGTGAAAAAGTGTAAGTGGGATAGAGAAGTGGAGAAAAGCAAAGGACGTATATAATATCAACTTGTAGTAATTTCAGTGGAGGAACATTACTCTCGTTTGATTTACTCATGTGGGAATTGGCAATAGGGATGAAAGGATGTTTTCAATGCTGTTCCAGCGTGAACGGAAGAGCAGGAAGAAGCCAACAAACAAGTCTTGTACTATGTATATGTTATATTGCGGTTTTGATGAGGAAACAGATCGTCACACGATAATATGAGACTTTGGAGGAAACATAGAGAAAGAGAGAAGACGACGACGCTACACGATTTCTCTTTCTTGACTCGGCTGGTTGTAATAGCCCGTTCCTTGCTTCTTGTGTTTCTCTCTGTGAAATTGAGTGCAATGGAAGCTCTGGAGATCCAAAGGAAAGCCATCCGAGTTCTTGCTAACTGACAAGGAATACTCCAGTTGTAACGTTAACTTGATATGCGACGTCCCCCAACCTGGCAACTTTAAACATTTTGTACTATTGTACGTGATAAACTCACTTTGTCTTACTTCTTTCCTCGTTTTCCTCAGGTTTGTACTTTCTCGGCTTTCCTATTACTGTTCCTCATACTAGTCGATGAAAAGACGTATTCCTATTATGTACAAGAAGAGAGATTTTCTTGTCGGATCCTTTTTCTTACCTTCCTGTCTTTCCAGAGTGGAATATGAGGACCCCGGTGGTATGAAACCATGCATCCTCGTCTTCTCGTCCATAGTCAAACTGAGGAAGCGTAAAGTGTAACCTTTGGGGATTCACATGAAGGGAAAACTCGGTTTTGGCTTTCAGCGGATTTTCTAGTAATTTATGCATGGGATTTGGTGGCTCCTACGTTGACTTCATTTTCCTTACCACCACAAAATGAATTAGATGATGAGAAAGAAGATGCCCCCAAGCATTCTGTTCTTATACACGCTGCATAATGTCCAAAAATGTCGCATTTCGTATATAAACACATCCAGTGCTTTCATCCAATTTCTCGTTATTCAATCACTACATTTGTTTATTCTTCAAGGGCTCATTCATTCCACGGAAGTCGCCAATAAGCAAACGCCTCTAATTTCAGTTCGCCAAATTTATACTATTAGTTGATTCAAAATTGCTTGTTACATTGTCAATCTTCATCAAAACAAACGATTCTTGACTTTGCTCAACGCAAAATTCGGTTTTTCGGATGAACTCAACTGAAAAACTAGAGCCATGTATTACTATCATTATCATTAACACTACAATATGAACATGATAAGCACGCTTCTCAGACCAATTGAATGCACTGTGCGTCAGCCAACTCACATTTAATGATGCTGTGGGAACGGGAATGGGGGTTGGCTGAGGAAACTATTGGCGTGTGTGCATTTTATGACTCGGTTTATTTGCTTTGTTGCAATTTATTGCCGTACTTTGGCTTCCTGTCGCTACGGGCTTTTCGGGAATCTTTTTGGGCGACATACCAAAAAGTCCCGTTTTCTTGGTCTCCATAAGCAAAAGCAGCCGAAAGCTGCAGCAGCTTCGAATAACGTCAAAAAAGGGGACGAGAGTCCTTTTGTTTTGAAGAACCGACCCATTGACTCTGAAGTGTGAACCCTATTATAAATACCTTCTCAACAGCGTTAATGTGTGATGTGGGTTTGAATTCTGAAGAAACCGCATTTATGAAGCGAATTGATTTTATAATGATATTTTGGACAACGTCTTTACCGGTCTTGTCATATATTGTGGGAATGTTTTCATTGAAGACTTTCGGATATGGAATTCCTTTCAAATTTACTGTGTTTACGTTTTGTTCTCGGAAGGATGCAGTGTGACATCATGTCTATTTGAAGCGCACTTAATGTAACTGTATACATGCTGTTATGTCAAACACTCTTGTAAAACGAATCTGCTAGCATGGATAAGAACTGAGTGCATTTTAATATCAAAGTGGGGTAGTCGACTTATAATGTGTGGTGTGGAAGAAAACTCATTCAGTCAGGTTTTCTAGAGCAGGTTGAGCTGGAAGCGCTCCAGTGAGTAAATCGGGTGAGGAGTGACAAACGTGGAATCAAGTGCAAACATTTTATCAATCATTTACTATCGCTTTTCCCTTTTGAATGAACAGGCTTGGCTATATATGTATTGGCAATTCAACTTGCCTACACTTTCCACTTGTCATCACTCACTCGTCACATTACATTGCATTGATTGTAAAAGTAGGAGTAAAGCAGAGCGCCACGTTATTGAAATGAAAGAGCAGAGTGGCTCCTGCTCCAGCTGCAACGATATTGACTTTGTTGTTTGCTTATTCATCCATAGTGTCGAGATATGCGACAAGTGGACGTGTGTGGACTCAAAGAGCGTCATTTGACTCGTTTGTCGCTTTCGAGGTACGATGACCCAAAATATACGCGTATCCAAACTCTGATAACGAGTTTATGCACTCGCAAGGACTTTCGAGTATAGAGAATTTGCATTGGACACCGTAAGTTGGCTCTGAATCACGAACCTCGCTTTGGAGTAAACTTTATGAGACAGCAGAGTCCAAAATGTAAAAGTAATTAATAATAGTGAATTTATAAACTCTCAACTCTTCTTGTTTTCCCCTTCTTCATTCCATTAATCATACTTTTGTGTAAAATCGATTTCGTAATCCTCCCAGAATCAGATTCAACAAGGGGCTAGATTTAACGTTGCGGCTCTCATGAAAATGACATTTTTCAAGAATAATTTTCATTAATTTCCTTCCTCCGTGTTAATGGCAAAGGGTGAGGAAAGCTCCGCTCTGTGAATTATATTTCATGCAAATTTGAGTATTATTTAAACGGACAGGAAGGAAAATCCAGAAGAAAGTCAACTTTATGAGACGAAGGGAAGAATTGGGTTGGAGGATGAGATGAGCCAAGCATCTTTCCCATCCCATGATCCATGCATGAAATGAATGCAAATTTAATATTGGAGTCCGTGACTGTTTAATACACTCGCGTGAATATGCAGAGCAATGTTAGCGTCCTGGTCTATTCAAATAACTCATAAAAAATGATCCGCGTAAAGCATTAAATATTGAAAAAGCTCAAATGCATACGGAAACACGAAGAAATTTTTGAATGCCACCTGTCACCAGTGTGATTGGAAATGAGAAGGTTATTGATCAAATGGAACAAGACGTTATAAGTCGGAAAGCGTGAGGGAAACGGAAGGAAGTGAAAATGGATTTGCAACTAGCAGGAACGAACTAGACAGATTGAGCCTGCCAAGATCAAAAGATGGCCTAATAAGGATGGTCTCTAGGAGACAAATGGCACTTGCAAATGGAATGATGGGTGCGTCCTACGACGACGACCATTTCAGAGAACTAGTAATACACACATTCCTTGGAAGCATTGAAAAATCCTCCTCTGCACGTAATTCTCATTAGATTATCATTCTCAGCAACGCATCATTCTCCCTATTAGGTAAACTCCACTTTTGACTCGGTTCCCTTGTTGACGGTTGGAAGGTTCGAGACGGAGTCGAAGCTTTCTGAATTTTCAGTCTTGATTAGCTCGGAAAGTCCTGGAAGGTACCCAAAACTACATGGCCTTAATAACTTCATCGTTTGTTCTTATGAAAGCATGTACGCATACCAGTTAATAATAATGTTTCATTTTCTTATGAAACTGGGAAATTCTAAGGTTCCTGTAATTGAGACACAATACCTTACATATATGCCTAAAAATTATGTATATCTACCTGCGCATCGCTATTTTTTGTTTTTGCTTTTTTTCTCTTGGCTGGATTTGAATGGTAATGGTTGAATCAAAATTGCTTAATAGTCGGTCTCGTCATGACGATTGAGCCTGAGCAACCTCGCTCTTTCTCCCTCTATATTTTTTCCCTTTGTCTTCACTTTCAGTTTTTACATAACGTGAGAACAAGGGATATGGAAACTTATTTTGGTTTCCTGCTGTTGAAAACATTATTATTAGCGGAAAACTGCGATTTTTGCTCATATTTGAAACAAAGAGGCCAAAGGTGAGGCGTGTACGTTGAGTGGAGTCAATGAGCGAAGAATCACTCTGGCTTTTCGAGTGTGTTTGACACGAGGCGACAAAAACGCTGTTCCAAAAAATTCTGGAGGAAACCTCAGCAGCGGTTTCGTGAAAGATAACCGTCCAAAAAAGCTTAGTCTCACTCAGTCTCTCAGTAGATTTTTCTGAGGTTGGAATAAAACGCCAAAACCACTGCTTATTCAAATGCCTTTTGGGAAGGTCTACATAGAAGGAGACTCGGGACGGAAAAATATTTAAGTGGACTCTCAATGTAAAGGCCGTGAAAGAAGAGAGTGCGAGTTATCATTTCCAAGAGATGTGAAGTGAACTTTGGTAGTGAAAATGGTGCAAATATGATTTAAGAAGTCTTACTTCCAGGGTGATGAATGCTTTTGGCTGACGTTGCTGGTTACTTTTTTTCATTTTCCTTACTATCCTCCTCGCTCAGAGCGTTCCTGGATAAAGCAACGTGCACTGTGAATCTGTGTATGATGCTGAAATCCTACTTTGAACAGGATGGTTTGAAGCTGAGCTCCTACTGGACCAGTAGATCGTTATCCATTATTAGACTCTGACTCTTGAGGATGACTCTAGAAGATCATTTCAAAAATGAAAGTAAGGATGAAAAAGCATGTCGACAGCATTTCTATATAGGTACTTTTTGTACGTTATACATACATTCCTTGGAAATATTGGGATTTACTATATAGTGGGTCAAATCCAAAATATCCTTAGAATGAAGTCGAGTCTTTCTGACCCTGTAAAACCAGGAGACACACTTGCTCCAAATGACGTGCAAAATGGAGTGCAAACATGAGGTTTCAACTAATTGGAAAGGTTGGAATTTTTTGTGACGGTTTTTGCGTGTCAATAGAATTTTGCGTGTATCCAAAATCCAAATCCAAAACAAGTCTGTTGTTTGGAAGGAAGTAGGAGCCAAATTCCAGAGTGACGGAGTTTGAGTCTCAAGTTGTAAATCCATTTGTAAACACGTTAGGATCCTAAACCAATGTACAATTAGAGTGGTGGGTACAATGCATAAGTACCTTGGACTGTGCGTGCACGTCAGAGGAACAACTTCTTGGCTGGGGAAATGAATATTGGTTGGACGAGGACAAGCTTTTGAAAAGAGCGAGTCTCCAAATTTGAGCTGAGCCGTGATTTCACATGCTCATGTAAGATAAAGCTCACATAAAGAGTCCCAAGCGATTGGACAGAGTGAGAGAGGATTACGGCACGCCGAGTTGCTCTTCCTCTCCTCAACCTGAAAGACCAAATAACATATTTTCCCTTTTTAATCTTCATCCTTGGTTCATTTCATGTAGACTTTAAATTTTTTGTGGGTCTCCTCTCCGTGCACATGAACATCATCTTATTTCAATTCAATCTGATCCCATTCGCCTCAGAAACAGACACGAAGTGTCTGTTTGACTTCCATTCTCGTTCGCTTCATTGGGTCGTGTCATCTACCGTTCCAATCGGGTTGGTTACGGCTTGTTAGACTCCCGCGGAATGGAAAGGGCCAGTTGTCCGCATCCTATGCACCTCAACTCAACAAACTTGTTCAGTGGACTCTTCTTCTTCTCATCCTTCTTCTCGTGTGGTGTCCTTCTCAGATAGCCAGCAATATAACCAGAGGAACAGACAACAGAGTAAAGCACGAGTTCCTTTGCGTGCAAGAGCACAAGACAGAATGACAATTTGACAATAGCATGAACGCGAAGGTACCAAATCTGTTGAGTGTCCCAAATCTCAATCCAAAAGACAGGCTGAGCAAAGCGAGCCTTGAAACGTAATATAAAGAGTCAGTAGTCCCCATGCTCACTGCTAAGGACTTGCATCTTCCTTTGGTATCTCTGTGAATGGTCTCGTAATAACCAAGTTGGCTGCCAACTTAACTGAGTGAGTGAGTGAGGCCGCGTGCATCCGCCAAGTCCACCACGTTTGGAATGTATAAGACTTCCCTTAATCAAGACTGACATAATCATTGAAACGCTCTTGTACTATAAATTAGCATTAAAGTAATCGCTGTCCCCATCTGCTTAGATTTCCTATGTTGCAACTCCACTATACTATGGAATAGATCTCTGAAAGAATGCTGGAGGAAGCTGGTTTCGTTTCGTTCTTCCATTCCTTTTGCAGTCCGTTGCGTCGGCTGCTCTTTCAGACCGCGTGCTCATCACCAAAGCTGACTCACTGACTCAGTTAGCATAAAGGAGCAGCAGAAGCCAAACTCAAAACTGACAATGTCCACAATTCGAAACGTTGTTACATTAAAAGACATGGTGAGATGTGCTGGATAGGATTTTTGTAGTAGCAACGCAGTGCCAGAGTCCGTACAGCCTCTTATTTCTATTTCCTTTTACTACTTTGGCTCTTTCACGTTTATGTAATGGAAGTTGCGTTCTGGAGACTTTGGCTGCTAACGACTTGAGCTGCTCCAAGGCTTGTCCAAACCGAACCTCCAACTATTAAAGCTATGAGCAGAAGCGGTTCCCCTGGACATTACAAATGCTCACTCGTCCTAATGGCCCTAATACTGTGCTTTATGTCTTCTCTTTTGACTCTCTGGACTTGTCTCGGCTCATAATCGACATCACGACTACATTCCTCCAAGAGACAATCAACTAACGTCAAACTCACTTTCACTATCATTTCACAACCCAACACTGGGAAGTTCCCAGTTGTATATATGCAGAGAAAGTCAAGATTTACAAGATGAGCATAGAGAGTAATCAGCGTAATACAACAAGAGCAGTGAACAGAGAGAAGTGACTCTTGAAGACTTTTAGTTGGGTGCTCCTCTGCTAACCAAAACTTGAAACGCTTTGGGAGTTTGAGCGTTTACAGGACATGAGCCTCATTTCCACCAAGAGAAGCGGTTAGCATCTCATCTCGTCGTCTCTTCTTCCCTTTTCTCCTATCAAACTATGAGATCTCAAATGTTCTGCATTATAATCTTACGAGTTGCAGACTTTCGTAGTATAAGGCAGTTAAGCTCCAAGCCTCCTCGTCTTCTTCCTCAATAGGTGTCTTGACTAATTGACGAGCAAATATTTGTTTGTTCTTCATTCATAAGACATTCATAAGAAATTACCTTTGTTTGGAGAGATTCCTTTATCGTTCCATTATCTTGTCCCAATTTGCACTCCGTGGGATTTTACAGTATTCCAGTCGTACACGTTTAGTTTTAAAAACCAATAGTGGAAGTTGGCACATCTTCTTGCTCTCCATTTAACACATGAAGTGAAGTGACACAACAGGAATTGAGGAACGGAATGTAAATAATGTGAGATTATGTACTAATCTCCTGTGAATGAAAATGGTGAATGTATGTATTAAGCAAAAAGTCTCAGTCTCAGCTTCATGTTTTTCTTTATGTTCATTGGCATTTCATTTAATATTGAACGAATATATCAAAATCGTTAATGGTTTGTATTATATATGTTCAATTTTTCCTATATTGTCCTACAGAGATCTAAGCCATAACCAGTTGAGTGCTATCCGAAAAAGGTCACTGTTGGGGTCAAATTCTCTCAAATCATTGTAAGTTTTTGGATGCACATACATGCGTTTGAATTTTTATGAATCGACATTTGTTTGTGTTCGACAAATAATAATAATATTTTGAAAACCATTTCAGACTGCTGGACCATAATCATCTGACTTGCATTGATGAAGCTTCCTTGCGCCCTTTGAAAGATCTGGAGACATTGTAAGAAATCATGTTTGTTGTTGTAATCATTACGATATGTTTTCGTAGGATGTGGAGGAGGTCCTCATTGTTGTGCAGAAATAATGATGGGAGATAACCCAAATCCGACGGTGGTCCTCAAATTAAAATGAGAGTTTGTAACGCACAGACTATATGAGGACGGAGAATAGGATTTGCATTTAGTTTACATTTATAGGGTGCATGGAACAAGGGCTACGTCATTTTGAAGGACCATATTATGAGAAAGAACACTTTGATTGCTTTTTGATCGACACACTGTAAATAAATAGCGAATAAAATATAGTGAAGTGGGTGCAGTGTGCAGTATACCTGAGAAAAAGTTTTTGATTCGTCATTGTGGAGTGACAAGAGAGGAGTGTTGTGCTGATGCACGTACATCTCTGACTGAATCTCAAGCTGTGGATTTCCAGTTTTGATGGGGTATACATTCTTCATGGAGAGCATCATCGAAATGATTTCAGTTATGACTTGTTTGACTGCATCAAAAGTGCCAGCTTGCGTGGTAATTTCTGCACAGCTTGTAAGGATATTAAATGTTGACGTCGAGACCGTTTTCTGCGGTTCCAAATTGTGAATGTTTCTCACTCAGTACTTTTGCAAAAGGGATTCTCCGGAGCTGTGCTCCTGATCGTTTCATCAAACCTAACACTAACATATCATCATCATGTGTCGTAAAACTCGGTTAGGATTTTGTATCCTTTATCACAAACTTGCATATTGTGGACTATTGTAACAATGCATTAGTATTGCACCTACATACAAACATGAAACACATATATAAGTTTATAATCAAAATAATCATGCATAATGCATGGTGATGTTATGGTTTCACATGTGAAGAAATTTACGAGAGTTGAACATTGAACTTGGATTTTATGATATGCAGGACACTTGAGAAGAACAATTTGACGGCTCTGCAAAAGGACACTTTCGAAGGGTTGGTCAAGTTGAAACACCTCAGTCTCGGAGATAATCCGTTGATTTGTGACTGTCACTTGGGTTGGTTGACGCGTTGGCTGAAGAAGGCTCCCAAAACCGTTTCTCAAGCCCGATGCAACTCCCCGTACCATCTTCGAGACAAGACCATTGACGAAGTTCTGGAATCCGAATTCAAATGTGCGGGTATGAGCATGCTTTTTCATACAACAACCAGCTTTCATACTTCTCTCTCTCATGTTCAAGTGTCCATGAATTATATCCTTATACACAACCACGAAATTACGCGGTATTTCACTACTTCAAAAGGATTTCTCTTGGATTTTGTACCGACTCGACCGTGTACGTACACACTACCACTATAGATTGCGGTTCATCTTCGTTAGTGCAGTTTCCTTCTCCTCCTGCTGCTTGTTCATTAGTTTTTGTGTCTAATAACTTTTGGTCTTTTTACCTTTCACGTCAGATTACGAAGTCATATTCCACACTTTCTGTGTATGCTTTATGTTTGTAGTTGTACGCATGAATCCTGCATTATGAGACAGAGACAGAGAAAGCATCGGGAATTGAGACACGTTTAATATCACCAATTTCTACTCTCTCAATTTGTAATTACTCAATTACATTTTCAACCTTGTTTTTGTTCGTTTGGAGCTATACATGTTTGAAATGAGACAGGTAAGGAGCGTGATTGTAATTTGCACTCGGATCACTTCTACTCCAGTGAGTGATCCCATAAGCCACCGACTTTGTCTCTCGTTCAATATTGAACCTTGTCATTTGTTGATTTTCCACTCGTTCCGCACCAATTTGCAATATCAGAGCAATCATGTTCATGTTCTTTTCATCTCACTCACTGATTTGATTTGGAAGCTTCAAGCTTTTGCGAGCTGCTTTGGTAACAAACTACTGCTAATTGCAAAAAGGTGTAGGAAACTTTTTAGTCGTTATCTTTTTGTGCTGGATTTGCTTTCCCCGTGTGTAGGCTAAGTAAGGCACATATAGCTTCGTTGAATATTACACATAAAATAAACTTTCCTCCAGTCTCAGCACATGCCGAAAAATGTCACTAAAGTCAAATATTGCCAAGCATATGTGCAAATGGCCGAAACGACTCACTCACTTCTTTCCAATATGAGCGTGGCTTTGCTTTTTCAGTATTATGCAGGGATCGTAAAATGTACTTTAGCGACAGATTATGAAAATCCAAGTTTGGGTATTCCACAAGAGGAAAAATTGTGCCCAAGTTTCACAGTATCAAACGATTCATGATATAACCTTGAGTGAGTGTAATATATAGCCTTTTCCATATTCTTTTGTACAATGTTCTTTTTACCCGGAACGAAGAAAGAATCTCGACATTATTTCGTCGTTACCCACACTTTTCCTCTCAAGGCTAAAACTTACACAAAAAAAAAGCTTGGAAGTTGTCGAAACCAAATAGGCAAGTTTTTCCCTTTTCCGTCTTCGAAACTGTGAAATCCGTCGTCCACGTTTTGATTATGTACGTAATAAAAGGCTATGATTCCCAATAGTGAAAATTTCGCTTGAGAATACAGTTTATGGACATCAAAACCTGGTAAAAACTGATTGATTTGAGAAGAGAATGACAATAAAATGCATGGTGACATGGGAAAGAAGTAGAAATGTTGAGAGGAGTGGACTTTTGTGTGTATTGCTTTGTAGGTGTAATAGAGCGAACATGGAATAAATGTGGGGGTGAAGAAGATTGCCCGCATCCTTGTGTTTGTGCGGATGGCGTTGTGGACTGTCGTGATCTTACTTTGAAGCACGTTCCGGACTCTCTGCCCGAAGACGTTATTGAATTGTGAGTTTTGTCGCACTTTGAATTTGAGCAGAGCGAGAGAAGAAAGACAGACTCAATTGTGATCTTCCTCCTTGGATGTTACCTTCCAATTGGGCATTGCATTGTGCACCATTGTACACAACATTTTCCGTTCCTTCTTCTCTCGTCGGGCTCGATTGTATTCCAAACTCATGAAATCATTTTATTTATTTGCCTTTCCCTTCGTCGTCTGTCTGTCTGTTCCACACCGAAATCCTCTCTCTGAGTCTCACTCACATCACGATCATCTCTGGATGTGGACCACGACGACGACGACAACGAAGGCTATTTGAGTGTACAATATTATTTTCATCTCTTCCTCTTTGTTGTATTCTTTGTGTACAGACGACTGGAACAGAATGAGATCGTGGAAATACCACCCGGAGCTTTCGTCGCTTATAAGCGTCTTCGACGTCTGTAAGAAACTCATGTTACCACTACAAAACACCCCAAGAATCCATTCCTTCCTTTGCCCCTTATGATGTATGTACTACAAGTACTCTTCTGTCCTCAAAATTACTAGCCATTCCTTCCTCTTTCTCCTTAGTCGACTCCTATATTCCCTCTTCTTCTGTCACATTGTTCATGGGTCGTGTCATGATCATAGCATAGGAGTCAACAGGATTCACTGTCACGTGTCCCACCACCCATTCCTTTCATCAATTGCAATAATTTTCTCTTCATGCAGCTTTCCCTGATCTTTGGATTCGTGTCAACATCTATTCTTTCCCTATTTTCAAGAAATATGCTGTCGTTTAAACCTAATCAAACTCTATAAATTGTTTACTGCTAGGGACTTGAGCAACAATCAGATTCAAAAGGTTGCCGTTGATGCGTTCCGTGGATTGAAATCACTCACTTCTTTGTAAGTCCCTGTTATGAATTTTTGTGCTATTCAATAATGCTCCAGCAACATCAAACAGAAATTTTGATTTTTGGATGCCTTAAACGGATTTTATTGGCTGTAGTTTGGTCAAACTGTCACGCGGTACTATTGTTTCGTTGTTTACAAGTCCATAATTGAATTTAGTAATGTATACAATCAAACTCCCTCTTTTCGACTATAAATTGTTATTGAGTTGGTTTAGCACAATATTCAGTCACCAATTCAGCATACCCATTTCCATCGTGTACTGTGACATAAGGCGGATTATTAAAGATTTCATGACAAGACACAGACACATAATAATCGTGTGAGGTCAGGTTTAATGGTTTCTGGGACAATCTCGCTACGTGCACTGTACACGAAGGTCTTGGAAATGATAAAAAGGTGACTGAATGTTGTGCCATAAGTGATATAATTATTAGCGTCTAAATTTAATAATTTACGCACAATCACAAAAATTTAAGACTTTTAGGGCGATTTCTTATATAATCACTAATCACAAAAACATTGCTCCGATGGTTTGATACAACTGTCCATTATGTATGTTGAGAATGTAGTCATAAGAATTTGAGCCTGAAACTATGGATTTTTGATAGTATATGTATTACACATTGAATTATGCTAAGAAATTTGAGGCACATAAGGATTTTTTGAGAAGACTGAATTCAAATTTGAAAATGTGTTTTGGTTTTGTCTCTAGGGTTCTGTATGGAAATCGCATCAGTGCTCTTCCTTCAGGAATATTCCATGGGCTCAACTCCCTGCAACTGCTGTAAGATGCCATTCATTCTATGATTTATGACATTTTGATGACTATCTAATTTGCATCCTACAACATTCCTATATTTAGCTTCACACTAAATTCCCTTTTACCCAACCTTTTTAAGCAAACACTTTCCATGTGAAAGGTTTTACAAACTCCTGCCATACATTGCCAAACACCAATACGATTTACCATACTTGGATAACAAACCACATTATCTCACCCTCACCAGATATTACATTAATTAATCGTTAAAAGGATTACATTGTCCAGTAATGTCCTTAATGTTGTAAGAAAAAAAATGGTCAAAGTGGAATGGAAACTAACTAAACAAGTTATTTGAATATTTGAAAATGGGATTCAAACGGACTTTTCACCTTTCACCTTCACTTTTTGGTCCGTTGAGCATGGCTCCGGCGGGCTTTGCCCTTGCAACCAGGCCGGTCACGACCTCCCCTGCGTCCCCGTCCAGATTGTCCAGCCGCAGCCGCAGCCGCAGCCTCTTCCTCTTGCTTTTTTTCTTGTTCCAACTTTTGTTGGGCTTCCTCGATTGCTTTTAGAATGGCCTGTTCACGTTCCTTTTCCCGTTGATACTCGGCACGCATTTCGTTCACTTTTTTCTCCTGCTCCTTCAAAATGCTCACGAGATGTTCGTACTTGCCAACAAGTTCTACTTGCGCCTTCATCAATTCATATTCCAGACCGACCAGTTTCTCCATGAAATCTGCAATGTTATCCGGGTTAGTCTTGTCCCGAATCTTCACCGCGTCCCGCTTACACACCTCGTCCAAGTATTGCACTGCAAACACAATTCAAAATTGTGTTTTTTTAAACATTTTCAATGGTTCTTTGTTTGCATACTGGTTACGCTCTTTTTAGTTAAAATACAAATGAAACTTACTGTAGTTCATCAACAACTTCAATTTCAAAGTATCTTCCAAAAAGTCGGCAAGATGTTGTTTGAAGTTCTCCGGATCCAAGGTCCTCACCGGTGGAGGCCTAGGACAATGAACAGAAAGAAGTTGACTTTTAAAATTGGAATCAATATTTAACAATGATTCACTTTTTCAAACAAAACTATGATAAATTGTATACAGGCGGCTTTGATTTCTTTCAACTTTTTCAATGAAATTAAAATGTGCAAGTATAGTTTGTACGAGAAAAGGAATCCCACCCACGCCACACCCAAGAAATGTTTAATGTGTGGAATTTTGCAACTTTTCAATTAGTAAAAGAATTAAAAATGAACGTAAAGTACTAAAACAGGATTCCCAAAATCCGAATAATCAAAAACTAAAGCCATACCTCGGTTTTTTGAACTCGTCCATTTTGTCTTGAATTTTGATTGCTGGTAAAGCTCCTGGCTAATTACCGTTGTAACAGTCTGGGAGAGACTGACTGAGACACGTCCACAATGGAAATGGAATGGAAGGCAGCGTGGAACACTGTGGAACCTCATGGAAGGAATTTGACAAACATGGCGTCAGGGAACTGAGTCCCGCAATATAGTCCTTACCATATGCCTGCCATGCCATACCATTCATCCCAACCACCATGCACCGACCACACCGCGTCATCAATTTTGCAAGTGCGAAATCTTAAGAGTTAAGATTGTGATTGTCCCCTTTGCCCTCCTGCCTGCCCTGGCTTATGTGGCAGTCCATGTTCCATGTTGTGCCCTTGTTCTTTGGCTTGTCAAACTCTTTAACCACGCGGATATTACTTATTGTTAATTTGTATGCAAATCATGCAATACTTTCAAAGTGATTTCCCCATTGGGTCATATTCTCATAGGTTAGAGAGCGTCCGGGACGAAAAATTTTCAACTCCCATTCTCCCATTCAGTTACGTGTGAATTTGTGATTGGTTTTACGTCACACTGATCGGTGATCAAGTGATCACATTCCGGATCCCCACAGCTTTTTGCTCTCTTATAGTCTATAGTCTATATATATAGTCTCTGATCAACTATAATATTCTATTCTTCTGCTGAGTTGCTGGATGCTATATGTTCCATTGGTTTGATAATATAGTTTGCTAAGAACGGTATAGAACGGTTGTTGAGGTGAGGACAGAGGAGAAGACGACTCATTATTGTGGCATTTATATGTCGTTGTGGGGTCACAGTATCTCGTCAAGGGTGGCCTGAAATATTGTCATCCAAGACAAGAAAAGAATGAGATGAGACTCACAACAACTTGACTTTGTATTCATCTTTCATTGTGAAGACAGTTTACATGGTCACCAGCTGCTGTCCCCGCATTTTATTGACCTACGGCTCAAAAGGATACGCGTTGCGGTTGACACAAGGGTGATGATGATGGGATGACTGATAACTGACTCTGGAAGGTCTGAAACTGGAACCCTTAAGTCCATTTATCTCCCATCACTCCTTTCAACATCCTATACTACAGACAGCTACAAGAAATAGGAAAAGCAGCGATTATTTCATGTACAGCTAGATCTGTTATATTGGATGAAATGCCACAGTTTTTCGCATTGTGTTACGTTTTTAGTAATGTTAACTTTTGGTTAGTTTTATGTCACGTTCATGAGTCAAAAGTTAGGCTGAAGGCTTTTTGGTAGGCGCAAAGTCACATGAGACAGGACACATCATTATTTCCAACTCTCTGGACTTGACAATGTTCAAATTATATATGGTTTCCACTGGATCTCCACAGGAAGCAGAAAAGACGGTTTTATATCCCTTTGGGATTTTGTGTCAGGAGTGAGCGTTGCGTTGCTTATGAACGTTTCGTTGTTGCTGTTTCGCCGATGAATCTAAAAGCTTTATCCAACATAAACACAAAAACACGACACAGCATTTTTTTGCTCCCCTTTTATGTCGGATTCCAACTATAATCTTTCCTTTTGTCACGTTTGCTGACTTGACGACTAGACAAAACGTCCAGAGCAACTTATATGACTTATTGACAAACCATAATGAAAAATCTTGTTTTTGTGTTTTGCAGACTCTTGAATGCCAATCGGATCACTTGTCTCCGGCGTGATGCTTTTCGCGACTTGCATAACCTCAATTTGCTGTGAGTTCATACATAATATATATACTGTACACGTGTGGATTCTGAACATCAACTTATAACGAACGTTTCTTATGTTGTTGTTTGTTTTTGTTTTCAAGCATTCTCCGTTTCTAACACTTTGACATGCTGTATTTTTGTTGTTCATTCCAGATCTTTGTACGACAACAAAATTCAGAGTCTGGAGAATGGGACTTTTGAACCTCTTCGCAACATTCAAACAGTGTAAGTTATTTTATACAGACTATACATACAACTCGAAGTTGTTTCCACATTCCGATACGGTTTTCTTGCACACAATGCAAAGTGATCATGATCACATTCCTGAGGATGCCCTTATAATGAGACATGGGACACGGTAACATGATTAAAAATGAAGGGCGGCGAAAGGTACTGAAATTGATAATGAGCCGTTCATCCTAAGGGAATTTTTGATGAGACGATCAACTATGCTCCTGGACAATTTTTACATAAAATTCGTTGAAGCGTGACGCTTTCCACCAAGAATTTCTCGTTTGGAGAAACTATAGGGAATTGTAAGACTACATTTCCACTCTGTGAGCTAATTATACGTTGAGGCATTGTCATTACGAAAATTACCAGAGACGCTCAAATACAAGTTGACTTTTTTTAGCTTTAAAGTTTAGATTAATATGCTATGCATTTTTATGGATAGGAAAAAAGAGGTGTTTGAAGAGTTTTTTTCTCTCCTCGCCTGCCTCGTCGTTCTAGGGTTTTGATTTCGGTGCGCTGGTTCTCTTTTATTTTGTGTCGAGTCTCGATTTGACTTTGTAGGTATGGTAATAAGCTGGAAGGCAGAGAGTCATTATTATTTCCATAAAGAGCGTCGACACTCCCTCGTTCGCCCGTGTAAAGACTTTTATTGAAGCCCGGAGCAACAGGAGAGAAATTCAACAATGCCTTCCTGAGCCGTGTGACATTATTTGACTGCGAAATGACTCACTGTCTCACTACTATACTTACTATTATACTATACACTATACCATGCATTCTGACTTGACACTAATCAGTTAGTGTATACAGGTTATATTCTGTATACATGTATACTTTATAATGAAAGCGTGGAACAGTCATATCGTCTCTAGTCTCGTTTTGCCAATTTGGATGATTGTCGGATGATGTGTGGAACCGACTTCCGACTCCATTCACTGTGAATGTTACACTGTATGTATATAAAAGTGTGTACTCTAGAGGACAAAGTATGAGGACGCGCTGGGAGTTTTTGTGCGTGGACTGACGTTGCGTTGTTGGGCCTTAAAAGTCTCAAGTTGGAAGTTAGTACGTGTACACTCAAAAGTGATTTAAGTCATAGTCATCGTCGTCGTCATCTCGACAATTGAGAATCACCTGAGGCATGAAAGGAAAACTGACTGCTTCCTTGCATGATTCACCAGTTGAGTGCTATGGTGAGACATTGTAAGTCTCTAAAGTAAACGCAACGGAGGAGGCCTTTCTCCCTTCTTCACTTTTTCGCTTTGAAAAGAAAATTGAAAGTTGAAGCAAAAGCTTATTCCTTCATACTTAGTTCCCATCAGTCAATCGAGTGAGGAGAGGAAGACGATCCTATCTCAGGCTGGCAAAAAGGCCTTCCCTTTTGTTCTCTCGTGTGACGCCGATGCTAGAATAGGATTACTTTGGATCTGGTGGACTCAACAGCCACCACGTCCTTTAATGCCAGTCGCAAGATGAACAAGAAACTCGATCCCAAAACTGCGTGTGTGCCATGCCGTCTAGTCTGGGCTCGCCTGTCATCTGCGGAGCTCAAAACCGTCGGCGAAAATGAAAATCATTTTTGTTTCGACCCCAAAGCTCTCGTGTTAAATCCGCCGTGTCCGTCCACACGTATACTAACCTTGTTGTATTCCTTGAGACCAACTCCGGAGAACCCTCGCGTCTTCAGTCTTCTCCCTCATCCTCTCGTTACGTCTTTTATGTTTTACAGCTTTTATTCCATGCAAAAACTCCAAACCTCTTTTTCTTTAATGTTCCTTAGATTTCCCTTTCCATCTTTATGTTTTGCTATTTTAGAGCCATTTCATGGCAATGCAACGCCATGTGAGCAGAAAACGCAAAAAAAGTCATTGCGAAAATACTAACTAAGAGGACTAAGACCTGACTGACTGAGTGAGAATGAAATGGATGTGTGAAGACTGAAGAGACTTGAATAAATTGTGAAGTAGAATTGAAATGAATGAGAAGGAATAGGATTTAATTGTATCATTGAGCGCTGTCACATGTGTGTCTGGGTAATCCGAGTGAGTCTCCGCGATTGTCACCGCCATTAAAATTCCATTACATAATGACTGGGTTGTATTGAAGTGTCGTGCGAGTGGTAGAAGAGAATTGCCATGTCTCCAGAGTCCAGTACTTGAATTCCTCTCGGCTGAATGTGAAAGCCTCCCGGCCCGGCAGCAAGCAGAATAGAATAGGCATGGAAGTAGAGAGCCCCTTGAAATTGAAATGACAAGGCAGGCGTAACTACGATTCTAGATTTGGTGACAAGTAGTTCACACAAATCCGACAATGAGGGACGCACAACGAGTTGTGGAGAGAAAGAGAGAATGGTAATTAGATACTGGCACTCGTCCCATTTCCGCGCCAATGATTTCAGAGAGAGCACTTTTTGGCCATCATCCTGACTTTTCACGTTCCTCACTCTCATCTCACACACACACATGAAATGAAGGACGCGTCAAAATTTCTCATACATCCAGGTTTCCGAGTTTCTGACAAAATAACTTTTTTCTCCAGGAGCAAACTCACAAAGGCGAAGCAGGCACGTTTCTGTCTCACTGAGCTGTTGTGCTAAAAAAAATCTTTCGCATTGTGCTCCTGTTCATCCGTCGCTGAAACATGGAGAAAGTGACAGAATCAGCTTTAATTCCATGTTTCTCCAGACCTTATACATGTTAACTCAATGCTTACAAACAAGGTTTTTGATTCAAGGATTTTTGTTGTTTCGGGTTGACTATTATAGACACTTGGCTCGAAACCCATTCCTGTGCGACTGTCGACTCCGATGGTTGTCCGACTACTTGCATCGCAACCCAATTGAGACGTCTGGAGCACGGTGTGAAGCACCCAAACGAATGCAACGAAAAAGACTGGCTTCCTTTCGAGAAGATAAGATGAAATGTAAGCTCCCGCTGTTTGAACTTGAAAAACCTCCTTTGGTTTCCTTTTGATAACAGGAGCAGGAATTTACGTACTCCAACCACGGAATCTTCAGAAGCGTCAAAATCTCACTTCTATCACCTACACCTTACTTTGCATGTTGCATACAACAAAAAACAAGATTTGCATTCATCTCAGCTATACCGGCATATTGCATTCTTCTACTTGCTATACAGTATACCTTAGAACTCACGATTCCTGTTCAAAACAAATTTTGCATGGATGTCTTGTAAAATACCCATTTATTGTTTACATTGAATAAGTCTGTTTTAAATACAATCCATTGTCTTTTCCTTAGGTGAAGTCGAAGATATGAAAGCTTGGGTAGACGAAGCTTGCACGGACACGAAGTGTCCAACGGATTGTGTTTGCGAAGGGACCGTCGTGGATTGTTCCAACCGGGGATTCCGGGAAGTTCCTCAAGATATTCCGGAACAAGTCACCGAACTGTACGTTCATGTGCATTTTTGTATTATCCCTTTTTCCATTTACCACAACCACACAAAGTAATCCGAGTCGTTACTTGAGAAAGGGAAAAGGCAGGACTTTTTTGTAATGGTGGTTCAACGTGTGTCTTTGTTTTTCAATCATATCCGCGAGTTAAGAGCATTCTAGGAAGAGATTGAGAGAGTGAGAAGGAATGCTTATTATGCTATACTTATATAAGAAAGTGAATGTTGTGGGGAAGTGGAAGGTATTGTTAAAGAGCAAAGAATTGGAGTAAGAGAAGTCTTGTTGTCCGCAACATTTCATTCCAAAGATGTAAGATGTTGACCAGAGCGAAAAAGCCTGCCTTTTGGCTAAATGAGCGTCCCCAACGACTTCCAATGAGAGAGGAAACCTTGCCCATAAATCAATCAAAGATTCAATTAAACCTTTTGTGTGTGTTGTGGCATTGTTTTCTTGTGTACAGAATCCTGTCGGGCAATGACTTGACTCGAGTGAGAAATGGTTGGATTCCTCTTCTGCCCCATTTGCAAAAGTTGGACTTGACTGGGAATCGCATCTCTGCCATTGAGGACGGGGCATTTCGAGACGCCTCTTCAATGATTCAAGTGTACGTTTCCCAAAGCTTGTATTCTCAATTCTCAACTTTGTCAACTACCATGAATTTAAAAGTGTAAATGAATGTCATTCATGATGTTATTTTTTCACAGAACTCTGGCTGGAAACAAATTAAAGGAAATTAATAACAAGATGTTCGTTGGACTCGCACACCTTAAAAGTTTGTAAGTGTACCACTGATTACATTTTTCATTTTTCATGCCAAAGTGAAGGAAACGAAAAGTCAGAAAAGCTCTAGGGCAAATGGGCAAAAATGAAACTGTGACGCGTAGGCTAACTTTTTAGAATTTTTTGACGACAATCACAACAATTATTTCTGAAAGATTTTTGTATAATATAGCAAGATGCCAAGATGCTTTTACTAGTGTAGTATACACAAGTCGTAAATGCTGAAAATGTTTTGTGTCATTGTGTCTCGTTGTTAGTCTGTATTTCCAGCATCCTTTTCTTGTATGTTGGAAAAATGCTGAGAGTGGCACTCAGTCACTCGCTATCAGACTTTGCCATTGCTAAATCGTTCGTGATGGAAATGAGCTGGAGTGACTTCGCCCGAGATGAATAATGCACCTTTTATTTTCTCTACTAGGTCTCTGGCGGACAACCAGATAACGTGTATCATGCCTGGATCCTTTGAGCACATGCCCAATCTTCAATCTTTGTGAGTTCTTTTCCCCTTTTCTCTATTTTTCCTGTGTCATTTGGAGTTCCTGTGTGTCAAATGAATCTCGCATTCATAATTCCACTCTGGATTCTGGATGCTTTCACTTTTCAAAACTACTATAGACGCTCTCCGTACATTTCCCCGTATAGCATTCGGCATACCGTAATCATCTTCACTCTTCAGCATCCATAAAAGTGAAGTCTCACATTTGCATCATCCCACGTGTCTATCTTTTGTTTTCTCAACAACGTTTCCTTAGTATTCATTGATTCGGATTTGGAGTCACTTATCACAACTTTTGACTTGAGTCTCATTCTAAAATTCTTAGAATGAGGCATTTAAAAAAACAGGCTCCATTTCTTGTGCATCGAAGACATTTAAAAGGAATCCTGCTCACAGCTCTTAAAACTCGGAAAGGATACGAATTTGAGTGAAAAAGAGATGATGGGGATGGGATGCGCAGTATTACTTCTATTTTTAAATATTAATTTACCAGGAAATAATAAGGCTTGTAATTTGCAAGGGTTTGACGAGTTGAACTTGGAAGCCCGAGAACGGAGAAGTTGATCGTGTACACCAAGTAAATACAGGACTGGAGACCAAGTGTTGTGGAAAAAGCGTAGCGTAAGTAGCAATAAACACAGTAGGAAGTTTGGTTCGCGGAGGTTAACGATGTTGCAAAGTGTGACAAGCGAAATGAATTCCCACTCGTTTCATTGGCGAAGGAGCACTTCCATTGGAAAAAGACCAAAGTTTTGGATGTAGGAAAACAGGAGTCTTTTCGTTTTTAGTAAAGGCAGACGTCAGGGAGAGACGTGTGCATACTTGTGAATCCAGGGAAGAGAAGTTGGGGAATGAGACAAGTTATTGCTTTTTAATTAGGAAGAAATGTGGTGTGTGTGACACTATGGGACCCAGACTCTCCAACGTCTCGAATCCAATGTCACGCCGCTTCTCATGCATACGTCTCAAAACATTTAGAAAGGAAAATTCCATTTGTGCTCAACTCGGAGTGTCAACAGTGATTACAAACTCCTTTTGTGTTTGTCTCTCCTGTAGCAGAGTAAGGTGGAGGACTCGAGACTGGAGACCGGTCCTCAGAAAAGAACTGTTTTCTATTGAAACGAACCTGGTCTTAAAACTTGAGTCAGCATCCAATTTTGAAGCCTTGCCATCAACGCCCGAACCAGCTCTTTTCATTATTTTCTCAAGTTGATTACTCGCAACGCACCTCCAACTTGTCTTGAGCACTTCATTACTTTCCCTTGCATGTACCAAAGCGTCTTGTAATTGTAATACGTACCTTCTCTCACATTTCTCTACTTCGATTAAACTTTTCGGGAGAAAGTGGTTATAACTGATGTCCTATTATTCTCCAAACGCTGGTGCTTCATCCAATGCGAATCATTCCATAGTAGGTAAAGGACATTTAAAAGATGTTTTGGCGAGTTTGAATGAAACAGAATTTCGAATCCAATGAACATCAACGTTCTAATTCTATGAGATGGTAAACAGTTTTAGTGACGCATGGGTTGAAGAGGAATTTAAGGATGGATGTCATGGGATGCTCGTCCATCTAATTTGCAAATTCGGTTTCTTCTGGATTGGGAATGTTTTGGGACGGGGAAGGAGATTACCCAAGAGAGAACCGGAAGCATTATCGGGTTGGATGGGTAGAAAGGTTGGGAAGCTGTAGCATGAAGCATAGAGTACTTCCCGGTCCCATGTGGATGCAGAAGGTAATTTATGTGTTGTGTTCCCTTTTGGAAGGAAGAAATGCAAGAAGCATCGATCGATTTGATAGAGACCATTTGTCGACCCAAACACACGCGGTTTCATACACTCTCCATTGAGTCTCAATAAGCTCAACTTCCTGTCGTCACCAACAACACCAGCAACAGCTTTAGCCCAGAAAAAGCTCCCCAAACACTTTGTTGGAGACAAAGTCGTTCTCCGATTCGTTCGTACTTGTTCTCCTTCTCCCTTGGTAACAAAACGTATTCTCCTCAGTCTTTGCGACTCTTCTTCGCCTCTTGAACATTGAGATCTCCAGGCTCCGTTTCAGTCCTTCTGCTAAATTGAACAATGCTTTAATATGTGTAATTCTTAACGCGTTTACTATGTTACCTAACCCAATTAAATTGGGACAATAATAGCTAATTCGACTTGGGATTAAGCAAGTAGGTTCAGAATGAGGAATGCTAATGTAATAAGAAGAGTTCATCTGTTCATCCGTCAGTTCTCTCAGGTAATTCAGAGGAAGGAAAAAGATAAAAGTTTGCGAGATCATTTGATACCCGGGTTTCCATTTTTTGTGACATTCTGCTGTCTTTTGACGGCTGGCTGGGACATGTGTACCCTATTGTTCGCAAGATATAAGAGTTGGATATAAGATTGATAGAATAGAAATGGAAAGGAAGTGAAAAATTGAAAACGTGCAATCGATTTGTCAGGGATCTGGATGGGAATACATTCATATGCAACTGTCACTTGGCCTGGTTTGCTGATTGGCTTCGAAGAGAAGAGTCGATCCTCACGTCGGATGGTCCAAAGTGTCATGCACCACTACGGCACAAAGACTACCTCATCCGAAGTCTCCCGTCTCACGAATTCCGTTGTACAAGTGAGTTCCTTTCGTTTTTTTGCATGTTCCACTTGAACTGTAGCAATGTAATGTAGGGATTAAGGGGAGCCGTCAAAAAGGCGGGAGCTGGAGGATTGCTACACTTGACGAAGTGACACATGATGATGTCGAGAGCAAGGAGCGGCGTCAAGGAAGCGGCGCTCCATGAAAGTGCGAAGCACAAGTCACAAGAGTAATCGACAGGATGAGATTTATGGACTACATCCTCGTCAAAGTTGTGACGACTCAGCCATTCTATTTCATTGGGAGGAAAGTCTGGGATGGCGGCGGCCGGAGGAGAAGATGACAATGAACAGTGTCCACACTACGAGGATGACGACGACGAAGATGACGAGGAGGGAGCAAGGAAGTAATGATTATCTTTATCTGTTTGATTTACGGCGTCTCCTTTTTTGTAGGTGACGACCGAGGATGTCTGGGTGAAGAGTACTGTCCACCCCAATGCAACTGTACAGGAACAGTGGTGTGGTGCAGTCGTGCCAAATTGAGAGAAATCCCTAGTGGAATTCCAGCAGAAACTTCCGAACTTTATTTGGACGTCAATGAAATTCAACGGATCGACGTGAGCCGGCTGGGTCATCTCAAGTATCTCACCAAATTGTGAGTTTATTATACCCTGTCCTACACTTTTTTCTCTCTTCTTTGTCGACTGTCGACTCTCCGAATTCTCACCGACCACACGGAGCAGTGGGTCGCAATACTCCCAGTCGCCGAGTCTATACACAAAACTTAGGACTTATGACTTATACTAACATTCCACGCGTCATTTCAACCATCATTCTTTTCGGGAACACGACTTGTTCTATCACCGGGCCTTAACCTGAACAATTTTGCTACAAAGTTTCCGTCTTTGACTTCTTGTCACAAACACAATGGTTAATATTGATTTTTTTATCTACAGGGATTTGAGCAATAATCAAATTACATTGCTGCCCAACCATACTTTTGCCAATTTGACCAAACTTTCCACACTGTGAGTTGCCATTTACTTGTACTAAAATTGTATTTTTTGCAACTTTCGACTTCGTATCGTAATTTTCACATAACTTTTTTTTATCTGTTCAGGATCGTGAGCTACAACAAACTTCAGTGCATCGAACGTGATGCATTGGCCGGGCTCCAATCTCTCCGGATTCTGTGAGTTCTCCTCACGTCTCGTCGCGTGATTTTTGTCATTTCCATTTTGCATATAATGATTTAATTACTTGTACTCGTATACTTTTGGGAACTTTGTCTTCCTATATTTGCGTAAATTTAAATTTGATGAGCGTGTGCGTATGTTTGTGTGATAGGTCGGTGCACGCCAACGATATCTCGATGATCCCCGAAGGAACATTCCGTGACCTCCGCTCAATCACGCATCTGTAACCAGTTTAAACTTATTCTCCAGAAATTATTACTATTTACTATCTCATTTCTATTCTCCCCAATCCATGCA